>CM068367.1:1417471439-1417616439 GCA_034769895.1 Magicicada septendecula | reverse complement strand
TTGTGTTCTGAGTAGTTAATGAAATAGTTGTATTTAATTAAGTAACGGACTCGTCATGGATAACGACATCCAAGCAGTAATCAGTTAATTTATTGCAAACATGTAATTTAATTACACACGCGTAGCTTTGTATCGTGTTTCCCTTTTCCTATTTCTAGTTTTGCATAAATAATTCAGTTTATTGTACTCAATAATTCTGTTTTCATTATAATGCGAAATTCAATAAATTAATTAATTAGTTTCATTAGCGAGCTATAATCGGTTTAGGGGAATTAACAGTTCATATGTCGTAGTGGGTATTATAAAATGAATTCGCATTATTCATGTGTTCCACCCGCTGGAAACATATGATAAATATACCTCTTGATCGACATCGGTATCCAAATATCAATATCAATACTGTTACAGACATAGGTATTGTTACGACGGTCTACTCGATCGTCGTAGGTACAGTGGAAACAAAATAAATACAAGACACCAATTAAGTCACTAATCACACCTTTAATTGTTACAGTAAAACAGTTCGTAATTAACAACACAGTCTCTACAACAAATCAAATGAAAATTGTACACACGCAATAAAATGTCCACAAATATTAAAACTCAATTGTATTACAATTATACCGTCCGAATATAAAACGGAACGCTTCACTACTAACTACTTGAACGTACACAGTAATAACTCGAACCGCTCTGTAAATATATCGCACTAATACTCTCGAACCGCACTATCCAAAATCTCACATGGAACTGAAAAACTAAGGCCGCTACCCGATGTATTTATAGTCACGCTCACACACCAGAAGCTTCGAAACTGCGTCTTATCTCTCGTGCACTACGTAATTACTACGGCCTTGGCACAGTCCGAGCGCCCGAGCGAAGCCCGGCACAGCCGAGAAAATTCTCGCAAAATGCGTCTAGTAGCACGTACACCACACGCTTACATCGAGATCTTTCTGGCACATTCGATAAACGCGTAGATTGTTCTGTGCTGTCGTAGCACTGCCCCCTCCTTAAGCCTGTTCGTCCCGAACTGGCAAAGCGTCTCTAAATTTGTATTTAGCCAGGCGATCTAGGTGGACGACCTTGAACTTTCGCTGTCCTTCCTGTTGAATCCGATAAACAACATCGTTAATTCTTTTTTTTACAGTGTAGGGTCCTTCAAAGTTAGACTGAAGCTTAGGTGAGCGACCACGACGGCGCTTTGGATTGAACAACCAGACCTGATCTCCTTCTTGGAAACCCACACTATTGCTGCGAATGTCATACCGAGTTTTCATTTTATCACTGGCAATCTTCAGCCGTCCTCTTACCAAGCGATTCATTTCTCGCTGTTGGTTTTCTAATTGTGAGGAATAGTTCTTTGGCTCTTGGGACTGAGTCTCAGGTGATCCAAACATCAAGTCCCCAAGAAGACGAATCTCCCGCCCAAACACCAATTTTGCTGGAGTCATGCCGGTTGTGTCATGTACTGACGACCTATACGCCATAAGGAATAGTGGTATACGTTGGTCCAGTCTGTTTGGTTCTCGTCAACAACTTTCGAAAGATGCTGCTCAAGTGTCCTGTTGAATCTCTCAACCATCCCGTCCGACTGAGGATGCAGAGGCGTTGTCCTGGTCTTTCGAGTTCCAAGTAGACGGCATAATTCTTTAAACACTCCTGATTCGAAATTTCTCCCTTGATCCGTATGGATTTCCATACGGGCTCCATAACGGCAACAGAAGTTGTGAACTAACTGCTTTGCCACAGTGGTAATCTCCTGATTTGGAACGCGTAGGCTTCCACCCACTTAGTAAAGTAGTCACCTACAACCATGATGTACCGGTTTCCATCGTCAGTAACTGGGAATGGTCCAGCAATGTCTATGGCAATTCTCTCGAAAGGTTGTCCAACGTTATACTGTCTCATTTTTCCCCTGCTTCTGGTTTGTGGGCCCTTGCTTGCAGCACATATTTCACACGTCCGAACCCATTCCTCTACGTCGTGGCGAAGATGAAGCCAATAGAATCGCTTCCGTATTTTGTCAAGGGTTTTGTTAACGCCAAGATGGCCTCCAGATGTTCCATCATGGATCTCCTTCAAAACAGACTGCACTTTACTTCGGGGAACTATCAACTGCATGACCACGTCTCGTCCATCTGCACTTTCCCAAGCCCTTTTCAGCAATCCGTTTTCTAAGGTGAGAGATTCCCATTGTGCCCAGTAGCCCTTCAGCACTTCGGAACCATGGCAGATATCTTGCCAATCCGGGCGGCGACCTTCCTCTTTTGCTGTCAAGATCGGTCCAATGTCTTCATCAGTCATCTGTTCTTGTCGACAGTCTTGTGTTGTCTAGCCGTCAGCCAGGAAATCTACAGTGATGGCTTCAACATGTTCGCTTCAGTTTTGTTCTTCCTTTCTGTGGCAATGTCGGCAGTCTTCCGGGCACGGTCTTCGTGATAAGCCATCTGCATTACCGTGCAGGCGCCCCCGCCGATGTTGTACCTTGAAGTTGTACTCTTGCAGACTTTCGAGCCACCTTGCCAACTGTCCTTCCGGATTTTTAAATCTCAAGAGCCATGCAAGTGCAGCATGGTCAGTACGTAGTGAAAACTCTCTCCCATAGAGGTATTTATGGAAGTGCTCCAAAGCTCTGACAATTGCCAACAACTCTCTTCTTGTAACACAATAATTTCTCTCTGGTTTAGAAAGCATCTTGCTGTAATACGCTATTACTCGTTCTTCACCGTTCTGCACTTGAGACAAAACTGCTCCTAGACCAGTATTGCTTGCGTCTGTGTCTACGATGTACTTCCCTTCGGAAGCTGGAAAAGCGAGAATTGGCTGCGAACATAATGCAATCTTCAACGTTCTAAATGCTTGTTCACACTCTCTCGACCATTGGAAGTTTCGTTTATTTTCCGTTAGCTCATGTAGTGGTTTAGCAATAGTAGCGAAGCCTTTCACAAAACGTCGGTAATATGAGCATAACCCCAGGAAACTCCGAACTTCGTGTTTATTCTTCGGAACTGGCCAGTCTCTTACGGTGTCTTCTTTATTAGGATCCATGCTTACGCCCGCTGCCGAAACCAGATGGCCCAAGTACTGTACTTCCTTCTGGAATAGAGAACACTTCTTCGGGCTCAGCTTCAGTTGTGCACCGTGAATTCTAGTTAGAACTTCCTTAAGGTTTTCCAAATGATCTTCGAAAGTCTTCCCGATCACTATGACATCGTCTAAGTAAACAAGGCAAGTTTTCCACGTCAGGCCTCGGAGTATCAGGTCCATCAATCTCTCAAATGTTGCCGGTGCATTACAGAGTCCAAATGGCATGACGTTAAATTGGAATAAGCCACTTGGGGTCGAGAAAGCGGTCTTTTCCTTGTCTTCTTGATGAAGACCCACTTGCCAATATCCACTCTTCAGGTCCAATGTGGAAAACCACTGTGCTCCGGACAACGTGTCGAGTGTATCGTCAACGCGAGGTAATGGATAGCAGTCTTTCTTTGTAACGTCATTTAACCTCCGGTAGTCTACGCAGAAACGCAATCCACCATCCTTCTTCGCTACCAGCACTACAGGGGAAGACCAAGCACTTGACGAAGGTTCGATTACTCCCTCTGTCAACATGTCCTGTACTAACCGAGACATCTCCTCTTGTTTAGATAATGGAGGCCTTCGAGGAGGTTGGTGTATCGGTGTTGTGTCCCCGGTATTGATGCGATGTTGCACAAGAGAGTTCTTCCCAGTGACTGTCCCCGAACTGCAAAACAATCTTTGAATTCGTGTAAAAACTGTCCGAGTTCTTTTACCTCACCACTTGAGAGGTCGTTAGAAGATCTGTTCAATAATTCTTGCAGTTCGTCTGGTAATTTAGAAGTATCCGAAGAACTGGATCTTCGTTGCGTTATTCCGGCTACCCAGGCCACAGGAGTCAATTTGCCTAGGAGCGTATTGCTTTGTAAAGTGATAGCTTGATCCAAAATATTCGCCACTCTAATAGGTACATTTCCGGTTTCGTCAGGTTTTACTAAACTTCTGGCAATTAGTATGCCCGGTGTGCTGACTACCTGGGGTTCGAATATAGAGCACTGATTGCCCCTAGTATCTACCGCAGTTCTAACCATGATGATCTTTTCGGAGTTTGGCGGAACAGTTACGGCCACTTGGTTTATGACGTCCATCGATTTTTCTGCTGTCGTCATTGTTGATAGCATTACCTCTTCGCCTCCGATTCTCAAGACATTGTTTTTGAAGTCGACTATAAATCCGTATGCGTTCATAACGTCCACACCAAGAATTGCTTCATCCACAATGTCTGCAACAAGTACTTGATGATTAAACTCAAGTCGACCGAGGCGTAGGTGTATCTCCACTTTTCCATACACTTTTACAGGCCGTCCAGTAGCTGTTCGCAAGCTGCAAGAACACCAGATTGGCTTGAGATCTTTCACCACGTCGGGGCGCACAACAGAAACTGTTGCGCCTGTGTCAACTGTAATCGAGGTTGGCCTTTCTTGAACAAATCCGGTAACTACCTTTCTTTCTGAAGCGTAGAAATTGCGTATTCTATAGGGGCTTCGTTCCTCCAGTTAGTCAGCAACGCCCCGTTGCACCGACTATTGCTCGTTTCCCTGCTGCTGAATTCTAACCCGACAATCTCGTTCTAGATGTCCAGGTTTCCCGCATCGATAACACTTCGGTCTTCCATCCTTTCTTATTTTATTCTGTGGCGCCGACCGTCGAGTCTCTGTTCCTTGTTCTTCTTCCTTATCGTCTGTGCCGTCGCGACCTTTTGGCGCGCCCACTTTATGACTTGTCCAACCAGACGCTGATTTGGCGGCCACAAATTGCAAAGCATGTACCAGGGCGTCCGCACTGTTCTGGTGTCTTGCCATTCGTAACACTTGCTGTAGTTCGTTATCTCGGACACCGGCAGTAAATGTCTGCATCGCAAAACGCGTTCGAAAATCTTCTGGCGCTTCAGGATAGGCCAGTCTAATTAGTCTGTCGATACTTGCTTCAAACTCTTGAAGACTTTCCCCGGAATGCTGTCGCCTTGCTCTCAACTGTGTGCAGTACACATCTCGCAAATATTTATCACCATACCGTAATTCTAGAGCTTTTATCAACTCGGCATAGATGTTCTGGCTGTCAGGTGGCACTTTCTGTAGTAATTCTGCCGCAGGTACTTTTAATGCAAGAACGAGTGAAACAGCCTTGTCTTTCTCTGCCCCATTATTTGCGCATGCAGCAGCTTCAAATTGGCGGAGGTACGTTGCCCAGTGACTGCTTCCGTCAAAGGTTGTAGCTTTGACATGAACTGTCCCTACTGCAGGCAAAGTGACTGTCTCTGTTAACTTATTTTCCGTGTCTTTTTCTGTCTTTATTACTGGTACAATCTGTTCAGAAATTTGTTTTGGTTGAATCTTCATGCACTGTTCAACTTCAATTTTAATTTGCTCTCTTATATTTGCCATTGAGTTTTCTACTGCAGATATTTTTGTTGACATAACTTCTTCCACAGTCAAGACAGATTTTTCTACTTTAGCTATTTTATTTGACATGGATTCTTCTACGTCAGATATTCTGGTAATCTGATTATTGAGCTCACCTCGTAATTCACCTACGTCACCACGTAGGAGACCCAATTCTGCGGTAGTATGTTCTTGTAACTGTTTCTGCATAGTTTCAAAGAGAGCTTCCGTTTTATCTTTTTGTCTTTCTTCTGTCTCTAGCATTAGTGCTTTCTGACGTTCCTCAGCTTCTTCTCTTTCCTGCCTGCGTTTTTCATCCTGTCGTTTTTCTGCTTCTTCTCTTTCTTGTCTTCGTTCTTCTTTTTGTCGTCTTTCTGCTTCTTCCGCCTCCTGTCTGCGCCTTTCCTCTGCTTCCAGCAGGAGGGTTTTCTGTCTCTCTTCCGCTTTCTCTGCATCCTGTCGTCGTCGTTCTTCTGTCTGCAACAACAGCGCCTGGAAATTTTCCATCATCTGACTGGCATCCATTGTTTTTCGATTAATTACGAATTACACTCGTCTTGTACAAAGTATCCACTGTTTCCACTGTTAACCGTTCTATCCCAGTTCTGACACCACTGTTACGACGGTCTACTCGATCGTCGTAGGTACAGTAAAAACAAAATAAGTACAAGACACCAATTAAGTCACTAATCACACCTTTAATTGTTACAGTAAAACAGTTCGTAATTAACAACACAGTCTCTACAGCAAATCAAATGAAAATTGTACACACGCAATAAAATGTCCACAAATATTAAAACTCAATTGTATTACAATTATACCGTCCGAATATAAAACGCAACGATTCACTACTAACTAATTGCACGTACACAGTAATAACCCGAACCGCTCTGTAAATATATCGCACTAATACTCTCGAACCGCACTATCCAAAATCTCGCATGGAACTGAAAAACTAAGGCCGCTACCCGATGTATTTATAGTCACGCTCACACACCAGAAGCTTCGAAACTGCGTCTTATCTCTCGTGCACTACGTAATTACTACGGCCTTGACACAGTCCGAGCGCCCGAGCGAAGCCCGGCACAGTCGAGAAAATTCTTGCAAAATGCGTCTAGTAGCACGTACACCACACGCTTACATCGAGATCTTTCTGGCACATTCGATACACGCGTAGATTGTTCTGTGCTGTCGTAGCAGTATTATTGATGATTCGTTGGGCACTTGGTGAAACATATTAATACAAAGGTTTTGTAAAATATTACCTACCTACCTAGGCTTAGGTAGTCGAAACAGCTGTCAGAGTTAAATAAAATCTGTGAAACTTACCAAGTGTTTTTATATATTTTACAAAATCACATCGTCAACGTATCTAGTCCATAAATTTATATTGACGTTGTACCTAATGGAATTTAGAAATCGCTTTTCAAAATCGTTCATGTATATTTCTGCAAGAATGGGGGATAATGAAGATCCCATAGATAATCTTTTTTCAGTATATAAAACTTGTTATTAAACCCAAAATAGTTTTGATTTACACATTCTTTAACTACTTTAACCAAGTGTTTTTTATACTCTTGTATTCTCCCATATTATTATCGTTTATTAACTTAATAACTTTATTTACTGTAACATTAGTGAACACGTCTTTAACATCCATTGATATCAATTTTGTATTTTCATTAATTCTAATATTTTACATCAATTTTACATTATTTTCTATGTTATATTTTGTCCCAAATTCATATTTCTCTTTCAATATTCTGTCAAATTCCTTTGATAATTTATAAATAGGTGCATTAATAAAAGTAAAAATCGGTCTAATTGGTTTTCCT
The DNA here is from genome assembly GCA_034769895.1 of Magicicada septendecula. NCBI lineage: Eukaryota > Metazoa > Arthropoda > Insecta > Hemiptera > Cicadidae > Magicicada > Magicicada septendecula. The sequence continues at coordinate 1,417,609,145 of CM068367.1, read as the reverse complement.
TCTTTATGTATTTTAACCTGACTTTTAAAAGTTGGTGCTGTTGTATTACTTTCCATTAAATATTTTAAAGTATTTCTTGTTTTCTTCTATAAAATGAGGAAAAGTTGAGAAAATCAACGTCTTTGGCAGTTACATACCGTATACTTTTTGTGAGGAGGTAAAACCCTAGTTGTGATTCAACGTTCGTTACATCTTCTTTTGTCTAAACATGAATAGTGTTAAACCTTCTTTTTTTATTAATCCGTCCCTACTGACTTCAGTCTCTTATAGTTTTCCTTGCTATCTTAACATAATTAATAACCATCATGTTCCGTCATCTTCATCACATTTTCAAACAATACGATATGTAAATAACGGCATTATAAAAATAACGGTAATGACATTTCAGAGCAAGGAGTCAACTAAGAACAAAGATGAAAATTAGTGATCGAATTCTAGAACGGTTGAAACACTTCAGTTATTTGAGGAATGATGTTGGCTATGATAAGAATTATGATATTTATGTTAAGTTAGATAAGTTCCAGACGATCTGTGGGACAATCAGCCGTATTTTTAGAAACGAGATACATCGAGATACGAAATTAAAAGTTATGGCAGTCCCTGTACTGTCCTATAGGTGTGAATTATGGACAAAAACCACGAAACAAGACAGTAAAATTCAGGCCTCAAAAATGGCGTCCTTAAGAGGAGTTAAAAGGTATTCTAAACTTGACCGTATAAAGAATGAAGCTATAAGAGAAGAGTTCCAAATTTTTAACTTGAATGAAAAACTAAGAGATTACAGACAACGGTGTAAAAAATACTTAGAAAGAATGTCAGATTCCAGATGACTAAAATTATTTGCTAAAACTGTATTTACAAAACGAAAATTTTTAGCCATAACAGGGCGCTTCAAAAGTGTAGAGTTTATGACGGCTACGTTTCACTAGTTTTGCTTATGACGTAACACAGTGATGACATCACGCAATGCATTAAACATTGTATATAGGCTATAGGTGTCGGTGCCGTGGACTGCAGTAATAAAAGTTGTTTTCGAGCCAAGGTCCAGACGGGCGGCGTAACGTTTATGATCCATGAGGCGGCGACGAGATTGCACTAACTCGGTAATTCAGACAGTAAAGCGAGCATGAAAAGCAATAAATTTGACAAGTTTGTTCCTCAAGGAAATAGCTCCGTGATTATGCAACTATTGATGGCGGCAGTAAGTATTGACGAACTACGTTTGGTAATAAATTGTATATGAGACAAAAAAAAAGTTAATCCGTTAGTCTAAATACTAAGTGCATAAAATTGTTGTTACATATTGAATTCGTGAAATGAGTTATGGCAGTATTCCAGACAATCCGGGACAATCAACCTTACTTTTAGAGATCAGTAACATCGGGATTCAAAATCACAGTTCTACAAAGTTATGGCAGTTCCTATGCTAACCTATGTGTGTTGATTATAAACAAACACCAATACAGTAAAATACAACAGACCTCGGAAACGGCGTTATTAAGAGGAGTTAAAAGGTGTTGTAAACTTTCCCGTATAAGGATTGAGGCCATAAGAGAAGAGTTTAAATTTTTTAACTTGAATGAAAAATCAAAAGATTACAGACAACGATGAAAAGGACACTTAGAAAGACTGACAGATTCCAGAACAAGTCTGGAAGTACAAACCTATACGACAAAGGTGTGTGGATAGACCTAGGATGAGGTGGCTGGAGTATCTTTGAAGGGTCTACAGGCAGAACCTTACCTGTGCTGTGTTGTGAAGATGAAGAACCCTTGTAGGTCGTCGCTACCTTTGTTTTTCAATATTTATGTAGTAAAAATTATTATTTTTTTTAATTATTTGAATTTACAACTTTGTTGGTACGTCCTCTGTTCCGTCTTTTCCTCTCAAACTGTGTTTATCGTGCTCTCATGACGTTTACTGACCTTCTTCTTCTCAAGATGTTTACTGACCTTCTTCTTCTCATCACAAAATTAATGGTTTGTTACCTTCATTAAAATTATTTCTGCGCTATTGGGTCGTGGTCCTCTTTTTGTACATCCAAACGTTTTCGACTGCAGCTGTGGCAGTCATCTTCAGTGGTCTTCAGTTCTGCTCTTCTCACGGCTAAATCACGACACGACCTCAAACTGTCGCACTTAGTTAGCCGTCCGGGTTGCGGGCTGCTATTTGATTGGCAGAGAGCTTGACCAATCCCGTTGCTCGCCTGTGTCTAACTATGGAGTTAGACGATATATCCTTGGTAGCAATCCGAGAAACTCTGCGTGCCGGATACCAGGCCTTAATCAGCCTCAAGCACTTTAATTTACATTTTGGTTTGTTCAAGTGTTACCTTCTGATTGTCTGATGTTTTTGATTTACTGGCAATTGGTAACGAAAATGAAGAAAAAGAAAAATCATTAGAAAAAGAAAAAAGAAGGAGAAAAGAAGAAGAGGAAGAAGAACACTGAGGAGGAGGAGGAGGAGGAGGAGGAGGAGGAGGAGGAGGAGGAGGAGGAGGAGGAGGAGGAGGAGGAGGAGGAGGAGGAGGAGGAGGAGGAGGAGGAGGAGGAGGAGGAGGAGGAGGAGGAGGAGGAGGAGGAGGAGGAGGAGGAGGAGGAGGAGGAGGAGGAGGAGGAGGAGGAGGAGAAGAAGAAGAAGAAGAAGAAGAAGAAGAAGAAGAAGAAGAAGAAGAAGAAGAAGAAGAAGAAGAAGAAGAAGAAGGAGAAGACGAAGACGAAGACGAAGACGAAGACGAAGACGAAGAAGAAGAAGAACAACAACAACAACAACAACCAGTACAAGTTGCCAGAAAGAAAAAATAGAAAGAGAAGAAGAAGTAGTACTACACTGCAATAAGGTGACATTCACTGCATAACACTGCAATCTACGAGACTGTTGTAACAATATAGGCTATATAAAGGTTTTATGCGATTCTGATGTTAATCGTATTTACCTTGAATTTACTTCACGTTAACTGAAACTTTGTGTGACCTAAATAATTCCTGTGCACAAGTACAGCCAATAGCACACAGATTGCATCCTATGAAAGATACTTCAGTGGCGGTTGTAAGCCACAAGAGGAGTCTGCTTATTAGTTTGTGTTATAGTACTTATATAATATTGCATAACACAACTGTGAAACTCCATTCAAAACGAGATACAATATTGGCCAGCTAATAAAGTCACGTAATCTTGTCGTTGTCAACTACCTGTGATTATCACACAAACACATACACATACAGGGGTCCAAAAGGGGGTGTGATGTGAACATATGCTTTCATAGAAGAGAAATGCACCAGCCTCTCCACCCCAAGTCCACTCTCACCTACACGTCGGTGGGCCCTGTTACGCCGAGCAATCTACTCCAAGGTTGTGGTAACCAATCCCTTCGGCGGAGTCGATCGGTAAGCAAACGAGAGATGGTGTAACGTATTGCCACGTTACAAATCCAGGGAACCCATCTTAACTGACATCTGCCAATTACATGGGCTGCCTACGTTGTAACGAACTATTATTAAAGTCAAATTAATTGAACAAATTACTTAATATAACTATAAGGAAACAAGGAAAGGTATTTTACTGATTTATGCACTCATTTTCATGTGTATCAAGACGACTTCTCTTTATTAAGAACAGTTACTAAAAAGATCCCATGACATCATTAATTAAACTAAAATATTTAAATGCTTTTCATAAAACTTTGGGATCAAACTGATTATGTATTCTTATACCTCGGATCCGAGTTTACTTTAAGTATATTTATAGTAAAGACTTCTAATTATTTTCAGTTCATCTAGACGCTTGCAAGACTTCTTTTACCATTTGAAGAATGGTATTATTACTTGAAGTGATAATAAGTTACATTTACATTTAAGGCGTTACAACGTATGATAATTGAATCTTACAATAAACTCTTAGATTGTCTCATTTTAATTTTAAATAAAATTAATCGTCTTTGAAAAGTCTCTTTTTAATGTGAGTTGTGTATCAAATATGATTAACTCTCGATAGCCAAGCTATCGAGTCACCTTTACAATTGGACGTAGTAACCTCGTCCTGGGGTGTCCGTCTTGGGAATTCTTGGAGTCGGCGTCATCATCTGTGTCGTGTCTTCGGCAAGAATTAGGTCGGATGTTCACTGCGGAGATTGAAGTTTCTTCGGTGAAAGTAGGTGTTGATTCACGGAGGTCCTCGTCAGCGTCTTATGCATCGTATACGTGTATTTATGAAGTTTATGCAGATCACATCTTCAGGAGTGATGTTGTAATTGGATTTACCTCTTGAGGGGGACGTCATCTTGCTTACCACTAGTTAAGTTTTTGTTTTACTTATTACATTTTCTTCTTAAAACATCTTTATATTATTCATACATTACACAATACTCTCCACGTTTAGCAGTGGTAGCTAATCTTCTAAAGTTAAATAAAAAAACAAATATATTTTGGTGGAGCTCTCGCTCTTACGTCTGTACGGTGTGACGTCAACATAGCGACTCTTTCTCGATTGAACTGGCACATAACAACGGAGAGGGGCAAGTACTCCGCGACAATATAGTTCCTATTTTTATTTAAGTTAACATTCTTATTACCAAAAACCATACATTAATTATACATATATAATTTAAGTGAGTTATTTTAACTACTATTCGTGCCTTCAACTTTCTAATTAAAAACATTATGATTTTTATATCTTCCTAAATTACAGACGACTCGATAAACACGTTGAGTCCGGAATTAACAGGTCACCGCATGATGACTAGCAAAGGGTTAATTATGATAATAATAACTTTTTACAATTCGACCTTTTTATTAGTGCTTCTGTTGATTTTCATTCACTTCTCATTATCATACTGATTTAATACAGGGGCTTTAGGTTTAATAGTGCGATTTAAAAATACTTATCGCTCGCAAACTTAATTTTTTATTTATTTAAGATTACAGTTAGAATTAAATCGTCACAATGGGGGTTCTTTCATGTCAGCCTGGGGGTATCCTGGGTCCTGGCCAGGCAGGATCGTGCACATTGGCAGCACGGTGTGCATCTAGTGTGGAGGCCGAGGAGGCTATAGTAGCCCAACGGGTGCACACATGGGGTGAGTCAGTTAGCCTACTGCAGCCGGGGAGATAGAGCTCGTCAGCTGAGGTGAAAGCAACTCTTAAGGGGAAGAGCACCCCGAAATCAAAGTTCCTGGTCCTCCAGGTTGGGGGTTGGATCGGAGAATTCACATAGACCATCTGTAAAACTTTTATGTGCAGAAACCTGTCAGTTTCTTTCGCCAGCCCCGGAACTGGAGAGCAGCTGCACTTGACCGCGACAACTGGCGGAGGCTGTTAAAGGAGGCCTTAACTCAGTAATGGGTTGTTGCGCCGCTGAACAAGAAGACATACACATACAGATGACTTTGTAAACTTTCCTTAAATTCCCATAAATACCCTGATCCCTTATAATCAATATGCATTTTAATTTAAGTCTGAGGCTTTCAAGAAAAAGAGAAGAAGAAGAAGAAGAAGAACAACAACAACAACAACAACAACAACAACAACAACAACAACAACAACAAGGAGAAGGAGAAGAAGAATAAAACGAGTGTAATAAAAAGAAGCCGTTGTGTATTTGTAGACAATTCACAATTCGCAGTCGACCTTGCGATTCAACTTTCCGGTAATCTACGTAGTTCACGTCACTGGTGCAGCAAATACTGTCCATGGAACTGATCCACAGCTTACTTTGCTGCAAGTAAACCACTTACATATGCGCGACTTGTACATTGTCTGAGCTTTACACTTTACGGTAAAGTTGTCAGAGTGCAAACCATTGCACATGCTCTGTTCGGTTGGCCGTTTATCGAGACTCAGCACAGTCAGTCAATAGTAGCGTTGTATTACGTGACGGAAGTACAACATTGAGTTCCCGCACAAAATCGAGTTTGCCTTTAAACAACATCAGCTTACTGAAGAAACGTACCTCTTTTGTTCATCATCTTTAACTGTACTGATTTTGTTAGTTTACTGTTTTTACCCTTTCTTAAGTTTCTTATTATTTATTAGTAATTTAAAAATTGTTGTTTTAAAATACGTGAAGTCACAACTTTTTGTCTTATATTCACTGTTACGAATATTGAATTTGCAGTCTCGTGAAAAATCAAAATTTTATTTTTTTATTCTTTAAAATATTCTTAAAACGTAGCTTCCTCCAAATTTACAAAAATTATACATATTTTATAATAAAACACACAACACATACACACTCATGACTACACACGCGCGCACGCGCGCGCGGTTCTCCTTCTTCTTATCTGGCGTTCCAGCCTTTGGTGAGCTATAGCTTCCTCAGCAATACTCCTCCATGCTTCTCTGTTCTCTGTCGTTCCTCTCCACCTTCTAATTCCCATGCTAGCAAGATCTTCCGTTATGCCATCCAACCATCTCATACTTTGTCTGCCTCTAAGTCTAGTAGTATATAATCTTCCCTTTAGCATTCTTTCAGGCATTATTTCTTCACACATTATTTCCACGTATCCCAACCAACGCAACCTCTGTGATTTGATGAATTTCACTATGTCTTTCCCATGCATAAGAGCCTGTATTTCATTGTTATTGCGTATTCTCCAACTGTCTTCCGCTCGTACTGGGCCATAGATTCTACAAAATATTTTTGGCTCAAATAATTTTAAAGCAGTTTTGTCATTCTCTGTTAAAGTCTGCTCCTCAGATCCATATGTAACAATTGGTTGCATCCGGGAATAATATACTTTAAGTTTTATATCTCTTGTAATAAGATTGTTTTTAAAAATGTTAATATTTGCAAGGTACACTCCATTTCTTAATTGTATTCTTCCTCTTATACTCATCCCAATGTTATTGCACAGGTTTTTAGAGCTCAGTTTTAACCGGCTATAGCTCTGTCTTTGTCATCACTTTACCATCAAAGTTCTACTTCTTGTCTTGTCTTTAACGTTGTCTATTATTTTTTCCACGCAATATCTATTCCCAGACATTTCTCTTTCATTCTCTACTTTCTACTCTCTTTAGATGGCCACCATATTGTAGAGGTTGTCTTTAAGGTATCCAGGATATTTCGACGTCTATTGCATAATGTGTCAGACCTATTCCTTTGTCCGGTATTCCAGCATTGAATACCCTATGGCCTAAATCGTGCGAACGGGGCAGAATATCAAATTCCATGTTAGGCAGTGTTTTTCGCCTTGTGTCAAAGGTAAGCTGTGTAAAGTTTGGTGGCAATCGGTGTAACGGTGTGGATTTGTATTCAGTACACGTAAATCCTCAGACTTTGAGTTATATATATATATATATATATATATATATATATATATTGCGACAGTACAAATAAGTGATGTACTGAGCATTGAATATAAAAATTTAAATTTACCTAATAAACTGTAAATAATTAATAATATATTAGAAATAAGCATGTCAGGGATTGCAAGCTTGGCTCAGACAAAAATATGAACAGGTGTTTCGACCTAAATCGACGTGCACACACACACACAAATGTAACTGAAAGTGTGTACACCAGTATTTTGCTAGTGTGTGTGAACGCAGGTCTATGCAGGCGAGTTTGCCACCCCAAGATGAATAATTGCACAATTACTGTTTTTCTGTAATTATTCATAAACTATAATTAAGAATTAAAATCCAAAACCACAATAAAATGTAATAAAATTTACTAAATACTGTGTACGAAAACCACGCGAAAGTGCCACACCATACGAGTGTAATAGTGAAATAACTGTGTACAAATCGAAAGGGTTAAGTTGCAATGTCCAAAATTACAGTGAACATGTGTTGTAAAAATAGTTATAAGATAAGTATAAGAGTATACTTACAGGACTCTGCAATTTGCAGAAATATAAGAAATAGCGAATTTGACAAAGAGTGGGGGAACTGAATCCAGAGACAGTTTCTGACATGTCGATTTCCTACCACTGCAGGTGTCGACCAAGACATGGGTATAAATAGGACACGCAAGCTACAGTGGTTCTCTTTCTTAAATCATCCACGGTGCAGCGGGAGCTTACGCCCGTCCGCACGGCGTATTTATTTTTTGTAAATAGTTTAAATTTTCCAGTTACATACAACTATGTAACTAAGTTGTAAAGACAATCATTTTTAAATAAAAACAGCAGTACATAAGAAGAATTACATAAGAAGATCCATTGACGTCAGAAACAGCACGAGGAGAGTTCCAGAGAGTGATACGACGCTGGACAAGAGGAGAGTTCCAGAGAGTGATACGACGCTGGACAAGAAGAAGTGATTCGACGCTGGACAAGAGGAGAAGAGAGACAGCCGACGCTGGACAAGAGGAGAAGAGAGACAGCCGACGCTGGAGTGCGAGACGAGGACGACTCCAGATGGATCAAAATGATCGAGTATGATTGACGACAATAAGGTGATAAACAATTTATTTATATCTTAATCGTACAATGAACTCAAAGACAATTAAAGACATTTCTATTTTATTTAAAAGTAAGAGCCAATGTTTCTTGTAAAGTAGAATTAAAATCATAGATGTTTTAGAAATACGATTAACGTAACAAGAGCTCAAATTAATATGAAATAAAATGAATACAAAGCATTTAAATGAAAACAATTAGTATTTGAGATAAGACAGTACTGAGAAATAAAAGATAAATTCAATAACTATTAATATTTTGAGTACATTACAATATATAAAAAGAGATATAAATATTGATATTTTGAAACACATTAATCGACTGAGTAGCCTGAAAATGAGATTTTTCTATAATACAATAATTAGTAGAATAGAATATTTAGTCAGTAAGGATGTATATAGCATAAGCCTTACGGCATAATAACAATTAATAACGAATGTTTTAAATCGAAGTCAGAGCCATGTGCACAATTTTTAATAATATCAAATAAATTTGAAATACCGTTACAAGTTACATAGAGTTCTTATTGCAGATACACCTGAAACCCAATTTAAATGCTATATTGTTACATAATTTGTCAATCTTGAACGTGAGACCGGTCACGCTAAATTTGTGTATATGTATATGTATTGTCGCATATTTGGCTCCCAAAGAACGTGGGGCTATACAAATTAAAGTACATATAAAAATTCACACACATAAATACGTATTGTATATATTTGGCGCTCCAAGATCGTGGGGCTACGCAAAAACAAATAAATTTATATTTGCAACGTTGTATCGTTGTATAAATTTGTCGCCCTGGACGTGGGGCACGACATGCCTAAATTTATGTACAAAAATTTGTTACATAAATTGTAGCCCATGAACGTATGGCCCGATCCCCATCATTTAACTATTAAATTTTTTTTATGTAGCTGAATGGTTGCTCTAAAATATAAGAGTGTGTTAAATAAAAAATGTATTATATGTAATATTTATTTATATTAAACAGTAATTGAATGTAATGTTAATTGTTGTGTAATCACACAGCTGGCGCCCACGAATAATATTATTTGTCTATGTAACAGGTGTAACTGTAATGAGTATTAATAATAACTATTAATAAAAATAAAGAAATAAATAAATAAGTAGGGAACGGTTATCAATAATAATTGTTAAAGAATTACTACTAATTAAATATTTAATAATAATTCACCATGGCAATATCAGGAAGTTTAAGGATGGGAGAAGCACTTCAAGCTATGATGCAAGCCGTATTTGGTGAAGTAGAGAACAAACAAACAGAAAAAGTAAAAGTAAATAATATTAGAACGCAAATAGAAGAGTTAACAGAATTTTTTACAAAACAGACCGAAAAATTAAGAGAAGAAAGGAAAGCAAAAGAGGAATTAGTAGAAAGAATTGACGATTGTAATACGCATATTGCGGAAGTAGAATATAAACAAACCATAAGAATTAAAAATAAGAGAGAAAATACGTTCGTAATTACTAACGATAAAAAAAAAGTAATTAACAATAAGGAGGAGAAGCAAATAAAGGTTAATAAAACATACCTTATTAATAGCGATATCCCTAGTGTGAGACACACACACACTAGTAAGCCACACAAGATGACACAGGTGAAACACATAAGACACTACACTGACGGAGATAAATATCCCTGTAGGCCTAACAAGAAACGTAGTAATTTATGTATACAAAACACTACGCAAAATTGTGGTAAGTATAATGTTAGATATACGCATGATAATTATAGTAACGATAATTATAACTGTAAGTATGAAAACTACAGAGGTTATCATAAACGACGTATGAAAAAACAGTCGACAGTTGTTTATATGGGCTTCAAGCAGACTGAATATACGCAATGCATTAGTGACGAGAGAATTATGGAACGTGCGGAGAGAAGAGAGAGAAGTTATTCATCACAGCTAAGAAACAAATTCTTGCCCTATGAACAGGTGACTTCTACGATAAAAACAAACATCGCAGTAATACAATGGAACGCGGACGTTGTTTACAGGAGGGAGAGAACAATGGTAAGCACGGCGACTATGTTACAAAGGAACAATATACGTCCGGTAGACTACGGACAATGCAATTGTTATAACGAGGGGTGTAAGATCGAACTACACACTGAACTCAGAACTCAATACCCGAATGAAATGAATAATTATTTTTAAAATAAAATAATATAACTATTAATTATTAATAATAAGAAATAATATGTGTAATAATATAAGAGAGTATAATTAAGAAATGTTATTTATTAAGGATATGATAGCAAATAAAAAAAGGAATATTAGTGAAAATAAATAAGGAATATTATTTTAAAGGGTTAATTAAGAAATGTATTATTAATGGTAAGGAATGCTATTGTAGAGAAATATTTAAGAAAGTAATGGTAAAAGATGTTATTGTTGTTATTAATATGAAGAAATGATAAGGAATGTTATTATTGATATGTTATAAATATGAAGAAATGATTAAGATGAGCAATAATTGCTATAATTGTCAGAACGACTGATCAAGCGAACACTTAATGAAGATACGAGGACACAGAAGAAAGCGAGAGTGAAAAGTCAAAAGGGCAGAGACTACTTAGGATTAAGGACTTCGAGAAAAATATCGCTGTTTTCCAAGACAGTTCCTCTGTAACCGATCATGCGACACAGTACAAAGCTAAAAGAGTATTCTGTTACGGAAGTGTATTTCAGGAAAGTAATAGCGATCAGAAAGGTAATGTTAAAGAAATGTAATAAAAGGTAATGAATGTTAATGTATTGTATAAGTAATGTATTAGATAAAGTAATGTCATGTTAAGAAAAGAGTTAAGGAAGATTTGAAGCGAAGGTAAGAATGTATGAGTAAGATAATGTAAAATTAAGGACCGAATTTACACACATATGTAGGAATGCAGAGTATACAGAAGGAGAACAAAGGAGAGCTAATTGCAGTGGATTTTCTGGCACCACTACCGCGATCAAGTCAAGGTGTGAAGCACATATTGGTATGTATCGATGTGTTTTCCAAGGCAGTCCGACTGTACCCAATTATGCGACCCACAACCAAAGTTGTTCTAAAGATACTACTGCAGAAATATATTCCGTTATATGGAAAAATGAAGAGGGTACTCAGTGATCAAGGTGTACAATTCCAAAGTGAAAAATGGGAGAGGACCTTAAGGGAAAATGGAATACAACCTGTACTCACATCCATAAGACATCCTCAAGGAAACCTTGCTGAGAGAGTTAACAAAGAATTAGGTAAATATATACGAATATATTGCCTTGATCAACACAATAAATGGGCAGAATATTTACCATTTCTTGAAAAAGCCATTAACGAAAATTATAGTGAAGCAACAGGATACACTCCCATGGAATTAGAAGAAGATAAGAAGCCAAACAGATTTTGGACTAAGTATATAAACAAACCTAATAACCAAAATGTACCTGTACCAATAAGTGTGAAAATTGAATACGCAAAGCAACGGATAAGAGAAAGAGGTAACAAGAGAGTAGAGAGATTTAATCTAACTCACAAGCTACAACAATTCAACGTGGGAGAAAGTATACTACTCAAAGCAAATCCAGTGGGAAAACGGAGTGATAATACGGCGAAGAAATTCTTCAGACTTTATAATGGACCGTATACGTTAAGACAGCGAGTAGGACAACACACTTTCATCGTATATGATCAGATACAGAAGAAAGAAATTGGAAAATTCCACGCAACGTCATTTAGGAAGCTCTACACATGAAAACGACGAGGTAAATGAAACCAGTCAGATCAGCTGTTTGTTAAAGCCACCCTACGACAAGGTCACGAGCAGTGAGCGTACGAAGAGGGGAGGTAAGACATTTGTATACACTCCAATTAAGGGTGAAATGACGAATATTATTCTTTATTATTTGTTAAATTTTTTTGCAAATATAATAATAATAAATTAAAAAAAAATTATAATAAATAAATTTATCAAAATTTTTTTTTGTTACCAAGCAGAGGGATAATGCGACAGTACAAATAAGTGATGTACTGAGCATTGAATATAAAAATTTAAATTTAACTAATAAACTGTAAATAATTAATAATATATTAGAAATAAGCATGTCAGGGATTGCAAGCTTGGCTCAGACAAAAATATGAACAGGGGTTTCGACCTGAATCGACATGCACACACACACAAATGTAACTGAAAGTGTGTACACCAGTATTTTGCTAGTGTGTGTGAACGCAGGTCTATGCAGGCGAGTTTGCCACCCCAAGATGAATAATTGCACAATTACTGTTTTTCCGTAATTATTCATAAACTATAATTAAGAATTAAAATCCAAAACCACAATAAAATGTAATAAAATTTACTAAATACTGTGTACGAAAACCACGCGAAAGTGCCACACCGTACGAGTGTAATAGTGAAATAACTGTGTACAAATCGAAAGGGTTAAGTTGCAATGTCCAAAATTACAGTGAACATGTGTTGTAAAAATAGTTATAAGATAAGTATAAGAGTATACTTACAGGACTCTGGAATTCGCAGAAATATAAGAAATAGCGAATTTGACAAAGAGTGGGGGAACTGAATCCAGAGACAGTTTCTGACATGTCGATTTCCTACCACTGCAGGTGTCGACCAAGACATGGGTATAAATAGGACACGCAAGCTACAGTGGTTCTCTTTCTTAAATCATCCACGGTGCAGCGGGAGCTTACGCCCGTCCGCACGGCGTATTTATTTTTTGTAAATAGTTTAAATTTTCCAGTTACATACAACTATGTAACTAAGTTGTAAAGACAATCATTTTTAAATAATAACAGCAGTACATAAGAAGAATTACATAAGAAGATCCATTGACGTCAGAAACAGCACGAGGAGAGTTCCAGAGAGTGATACGACGCTGGACAAGAGGAGAGTTCCAGAGAGTGATACGACGCTGGACAAGAAGAAGTGATTCGACGCTGGACAAGAGGAGAAGAGAGACAGCCGACGCTGGACAAGAGGAGAAGAGAGACAGCCGACGCTGGAGTGCGAGACGAGGACGAATACAGATGGATCAAAATGATCGAGTATGATTGACGACAATAAGGTGATAAACAATTTATTTATATCTTAATCGTACAATGAACTCAACGACAATTAAAGACATTTCTATTTTATTTAAAAGTAAGAGCCAATGTTTCTTGTAAAGTAGAATTAAAATCATAGATGTTTTAGAAATACGATTAACGTAACAAGAGCTCAAATTAATGTGAAATAAAATGAATACAAAGCATTTAAATGAAAACAATTAGTATTTGAGATAAAACAGTACTGAGAAACAAAAGATAAATTCAATAACTATTAATATTTTGAGTACATTACAATATATAAAAAGAGATTTAAATATTGATATTTCGAAACACATTAATCGACTGAGTAGTCTGAAAATGAGATTTTTCTATAATACAATAATTAGTAGAATAGAATATTTAGTCAGTAAGGATGTATATAGCATAAGCCTTACGGCATAATAACAATTAATAACGAATGTTTTAAATCGAAGTCAGTGCCATGTGCACAATTTTTAATAATATCAAATAAATTTGAAATACCGTTACAAGTTACATAGAATTCTTATTGCAGATACACCTGAAACCCAATTTAAATGCTATATTGTTACATAATTTGTCAATCTTGAACGTGAGACCGGTCACGCTAAATTTGTGTATATGTATATGTATTTATGTATATGTATTGTCGCATATTTGGCTCCCAAAGAACGTGGGGCTATACAAATTAAAGTACATATAAAAATTCACACACATAAATACGTATTGTATATATTTGGCGCTCCAAGATCGTGGGGCTCCGCAAACACAAATAGAAGTGTATTTGTATTTGAAATTAATTTTAACAAAAATATAAAAATGTTGCAATATATATATATTTAGATTAGACTTAGTTTTAGATTATATTTTGCAGATTGCCAATGTTTACTTTGTCCTTGATAATCTTCAGTAATGAGGCTACTTCCTTGAGTAGGCAACATGTCACCTACGTTACTATTCACGCTGGATTTACAGTCTCATTTACCGTGTCTCACTACTGTTAGTACAGTCTCGCCGGTTTAAAGTCGTAAACCCAACGCCACCTAGAGCTTCTCTCATAAACTGCTTTTATTACTACTACAGCCCACGGCGCTGACACCCCACACTGTTTGTATCTACACTGTATAATGGGCTATGCTGCATCATTTTCACTGTATTACCTGATATACAAAACTAGTATTAAGTAGCCATTTTAAAGTTTTGCATTTGGAAGCGCCTCTTGCTGTTATATGTTCGTTATTTATACGTATGTATAGTTTTTGGAAACATTTTCAGACCTAAAAAAAGGAGAGAACCTGAGTAGCCATTTATTTTATTTATAGGATTGAAGCAAACCACACATACAAAAGCATCAACTTCAACATGGACATTCTACACGTACACACAAAAGGCCGAAAACTAGACACTCTTTAACGACTGGAAATATACAAACACACAAAAACACATAAAAGTTACAACATAAACGAACACACACAATTCAAATCACACGTATTATTCAAACAAATCACACCCCACACACACAACACCGATCCTTCAAAAGTTGACACCGTCGCCAAGAAGAAGACGGACAGCGCTTCCTCTGACGAAGCTTATAATAAGCGAAAACTGGTTCAGGCTCTGAGGTAAAACGTTTACGTTTCTACCCATAAAAACTTTGTGTTCCGAGTCGGTAGTGATTTTATTATATTTAGTTAATCAACGGACACGTCATGGACAACGAAATCCAATTATTTATAAATTTTCTTAACCTTAAATATTATTCCTTGCAAAAATTTTGCACACTCTTGTGCTTTTTTTAATTACGTTTTCATGAAATTCGGGTCATATGTAATAAAACAAAATCGCCAGTTTAACTGAAGTAGTTAATTTACAGGCTAAAACGGCAGTTTTCAGTGACCACAGACTAATAAGATTAGGAAGCCTACGTGGTTACCTTAAATTTTATATTTAGAATCAAAAACAAAGTGACACCATTCGTTTGAGACGTCGCGAATTTGTTGAATTAGCGACAGCCGGGAACAGACTCACTAAAAAAAAAAAAATAGTAAAATGTAATCATTTATTTAATTTAGCTGTTTCCAACGTTAAAATCAAAGTTAGAAATAAATGTTGTACACACATATAAAGACCATATTCTGCACGCATAAGTGTGCACTTTTGTATGTGTTTTTGCGTTTTAATTTCTCATCATCATCAACCTCAAGGTTTGAACCCAAAATGGTTTGTTCCGGTCTCAAATAGGCAAATATTACACCTGGCCACTGCAGCGCTTACTCTGATGTCCCACACCTGTCCATCCCCTCGGCTTATAGTTCCATAGTTTTTTGGGGATGCGGCAGTCATCCATTCGGCAAAGATGTTTCCACCAATTCACCCGATATTGGGCGATCCTGTCGACTATACTCATGATATTCAGTTCCTGCCGTATAGCTGTGTTTCTTCTATGATAATGGAGAGTATACCCTGCCACGCGCCTGAGAAATCTCATTTCAGCCGCTTGGATGCGACTGGCCTGGCCTTCCGTTAAAGTCCAAATCTCAAACCCATAAAGAAGTGTGGGAAGAGCCGTCACCTTGTAGAATTTTAGGCGTGTTCCTTTACTTGCTGACTTAAGGGTGCGCCTGATGGTCCTGCACATAAGGTTGAACTCATGCAACTTATTCACAGCGTTGTTGCGTGCATTATAAGACACACAGCATTATAGGACACATAATTTTAAAATTAGGTTTTCATGAAAGTCGGGTCATGTGTAATAAAACAAAATCGCCAGTTTAACTGAAGTAGTTAATTTACAGGCTAAAACGGCAGTTTTCAGTGACCACAGACTAATAAGATGGGGAAGCTTACGTGGTTAGCTTAAATTTTAGATTTAGAATTAAAAACGAAGTGATACCATTCGTTTGAGACGTCGCGAGCTTGCTTGAATTAGCGACAGCTGGAAACGGACGCACTCACTAACAAAAATAATATTTTTCGGGAAACATGTTCCCATCTTCAGGTTTAAAACTTCTCGCTCTCACATGAAGAACTTGTCAACGCAAATAAAAAACTTTGACTAACATTATTAAAACACACTACATTAATAAAATGTCACCACGTACCGCGCGAAGAATCAGTGCGCACTGTTCGGGTTCATAATCGTAACTGTTGATTTCTCATTTGTCTGTGAGCACTAGGTTTTTTTGTGTTCTCGATGCTTTGTAGATTTCGAACTCTTCTAAAGCGCTCATAATTCGCCGTTTGTTACAAATATGCAACGGTTTCAAATTTTTGGCGCAACTAGTGTATCCGTGGTTATTATTGATCAAATGTAACGCGAAGTTGGAGGTTGTATATCTAATGCTGCCCTTCGGTATGTGTTCACTAAATCTATCTTTAAATTTTCTCCCTGTTTGGTAAATGTAAAACATGTCACAATCATCGCAAACAATTTTATACACACCCGAGTTATTTTCAAGTTCTGAACGTTTATTATGTCTGAAGAAATTCCATAAGTTATTTGTGGTTTTAAAAAATACATTAATGTTTAGTTTCTTAAATACGTTTTTTATAATGCGTGGAAGTAGATTAGTATATTCAGTCGCGATGAAAGCGTTCTCTGTATTATTAGACTTAATCACTTTATTTGCTTTGGATTTATGTTTACGAATTAGTTTGTCTATAATTGTGTCTTTATATCCATTCCTTACGACAATTACGTGATTCTGTGTATGTTTAATCTAAAACGTGCACGCACCAGATGTTGTGAACCGATAAACAGCCGGCAGTACAATAGTTTGCTCTCTGACAGCTACACGTAACTTTACCGTTTAGTGTAAAGATCAGACTACGTGCTGTACTGTACAAGTGGCGTGTAAGTAAGCGGTTTACGTGCAACAGAGCGCCGGCTGTCTGTTAAGTTCAAACTACGTGGCTACACAAGGCACGTAATGCGGGCTACTACATTCAACACTGGATCCGTGTAAGTAAATGCACATGCAATCACAAAGCCTAACGGATGTTAAGAGGTCATTACACTTAAATTACCGTCGTTGTCGTCGATAGATATAGAATTCACGCTAGCTTGATCCTACACAACGATACACCCTCTTTATCGAACGTCTAACGTCCTTTGGGATTGTATTAGATTTCCTCACTCTACAGTAAATTCACATGTTTCAGGATTAATTTCAGTAAAGTGGGGTTCATAAACAAAAGTTAATGATATTTATTGTTGTATTGGAGTGTTAGTGGTCTCAAATATTTCTACTAGTAATTTTGTACAAACCACTATGTTGTCTTTGGTATTGACGAGCGCTTTCGGCAGTCAAGCCATCTTCAGGGCATTTACCAACCAATTCAGGTTCTGAATTTCTTTTTCTTCTTCTCCTCTTCAAGGATTAGGTTATATAATCCTGTTTCAGCATCCATCTCATCCTCGGACGACCCACGTCTCTTCTACCAATGGCTTTATAGTTCAGTCGGCAATCGATCCTGTGTCATCCTTTGCAGATGGTACCACCACTGTCTTCTGTAAATTTCAATAATTTCATTTATGTCCTTTACTTCGAGTTCTGCTCTGATATCTTCATTCCTTATTCTATCTTTCAAAGTATAATTCAAAGTGTTTCGAAGAAACTGCATTTCAACACTCTGAACCTTGCCGCTTTCCTTTTTTGTCATGACCCATGCCTCTGATCTTGTATTTGATGCACAATATTTTGTTAATTTGTTATTGTCGTTTGTGGTTCTGTTATAGTAATTAACTTCAAAATTAATATATTTAAGTTACTATAAAAATAACTAGTTTGTCTTTCCACCTCTTCCTCTTTTTCTTTTTCTTGGTCCTCTCTTTCTTTTCCTCTTCTTCTTCTCAGTGAAATTCATGGTAGCCTAATGTATAACAATTACAGATGGAATAAACGTTGTTTTACCATACTAGTTTCATTCACTATGTTTTTATTCGTTCAGTACTGCACGTGCTAGTTGTAGATTTAAAAATAACCCAGCTGGCACAAGCAATTTTAATTATACGCAGAAAGTGTATTAAATCTATAAATACGTGTTTGCGGGTGGTGCCATGATCAGCACATTTCTTTTCGAAACGGGTCGTCGAAACCATACCAGCTCATTGTACGCCATCACAAAGGCGAACAGACGTGAAGAGGTCATTACACTTAAATTGTCGTCGATGTAGAATTCACGTCTGGCTTATTCTTACAGCAGGATACACCCTCTTTATCGATTGACTAACGTGACTTTCTGGTTTGGGGTTGTATTGGATTCGCTCACTCTACAGTAAATTCACATGATTCAGCATTAATTTCAGTAATATCAAGTTTATAAACAAAAATTACTGATAGATTACTTCGAAGGCCGACACGACCGGCCGAAGTCAATGTCGTTAAATTGAGATCCCAGGCTGTTTGACCGTGGTCCAGAGCTAGAATCCGTAGCAAAAGTTTCGCCCGTGCCATGTTCATTATCAGTTTAATAATGCTGACCCACCCGTGTACGTTTACGTCACAATTTAAACACGTATGTTTTATAAAAGTTTCCGGAGAATTGGAAAACGTTCTTGCTGACAGGGTACAGTGCAATGATTTCTCTTCATTTGATCGTTGTTGCAATTTGGGTAGAATAAAAATTGACAGAATGAGAGATTCTTGGGTTTTGTTGTCCATGACGTGTCCGTTGATTAACTAAATATAATTATGTCACTACTGACTCGGAACACAAAGTTTTTTATTGATAAAAACGAAAAGGTTTTACCTTATAGCCTGAACCAAATTTCGGATATTATAAGCTTCGTTATTATAAAACTGACGAAGCTTATAAGAAGCGAAAACTGGTTCAGGCTATAAGGTAAAACTTTACGTTTTTACCAATAGAAAACTTTGTGTTCCACTTCGGTAGTGATATAATTATATATAGAATGAGAGACATTTAAAACCATGTTTTTCTGTAGAATTATTACTAACATCGTGCCTGAATTCAGTACTGACAGAAGAAGGTACTTTAAAATTTTACTTCTAACATAGGAGAATGTTAACAGTGATGAAAAATAAAGTATTAAGAATTCGGCACGTGCTAAATATCGTAAATAAGTAGGTTAAACAGATATTTATTTATTTTTTTTTTTTTACTTTTATCGATGTGAAAATGCAGGGAAATCGGTACTTGTTATTTGACCTTAAAAACAATATGTTCTTCTTCTTCTTCTTCTTCTTCTTCTTCTTCTTCTTCTTCTTCTTCTTCTTCTTCTTCGCTTGGTCTATAGCACGTCCGACTTCACAGCGTCTCTGACCATTTTTGCAGGTTATTCCATGATCTCTCGTTCCCACTGGCCTATATTCAAAAGCTTGTTCAGGAATACACGTGTCTACAATGCGTTCCACTTGGGACTTCCAATTCTGCCTGTATTACTTAACTCTATCCAGAACCGACCGTAACTTTAGGTCTCTCCTTACGACGTCGTTTCGTAGATGATCTCTCAAACTGCATCACTTAACTGCTCTTAAAAGTATCATTCCCGAGGCCTGTATTTTTAAACTATACTTTTGCAGGAGAGTCATGTGTCACATCCATACATTAAAGTCGGCACAGCCACGACCTTACAGAACTTTAGCTGTGTCTCCCTCTGGGTTTTATTCTTCAATAGTTGTCTTATTGTTCCACAGATATAACTAAATTTATTTAACGTTCTCTCAATATCGTTATCCTTCCTATATGAGATATCACGTCTCAAATAATTAAAATATGATACCTTCACCAAAATATTACTATCAATTAAAATTTTTGTTTTTACAGGGTTCTTCCCTACGAATGCCATCACTTTTATTTTAGTATTTGAGATCTTAAAGTTGTATTTCTGGCAGATTGTGTACAAGGTATAAATAGAATGTAATAGAACCACTATGTTCTATATAACAATTTACAACGGAAATACATGGAATTTTAATTATGTGTAGGAAGAGGAACAGGAAGGGGAAGACGAAGAAAGAAACAGATTGAAACAGAATTTAATCATTTTGTCCAAAATATATAAGCAGATAATTTGTTAGAAACAGTATGTGGAGAGGATCTTGATTTTTTATTTTATTATTAATAATGCTTAATTATAATGCTTAATTTATAATTAATAAGGTTTTTGGGCCATGGGTTAGTTAAGTTTTCTTACTAAAACAGTACAAAGAAAGTTGTGTAATTATTTGTGTCAAAGAAGAAGTCACTTTTAAATAAACGCGAAGACTCCATTGGGACTTCAAATATTGTCCAGTATTAGATAATGCTAATATCTTTTTTGAATAGTACCATTTAAAAAAAATGTGTTTTGAATATCCTTGTGTTCGCATCTGCTTCTTGATCATTCTGAATATGGCACCGTTCATGTTATTTTTGTTTCGTCGAAAATTTGACTAGTTTTGTTATACTTTTATGCAGTTTTTCTCTGTTCGTTTTACATAATTTACTGGTATATTGCTTTACTTACTTGTACCGTTTATAAGCCTTAAAGAGAGCAATTAAAATTGAAATGATATTAATTGATGACTTGTTGGGCACTTGGTGAAACATATTAGTTCAAAGGTTTTTAAAATATATAAACACTCGGTACGTTGTCACAGTGAATAAAATTTTGTTCACTGATATCTTTGACAAAAGCTTGATAAGCTGAAACAACTGTCAGAGTTAAATAAAAACTGTGAAACGTACCAAGTGTTTATATATTTTTTAAAAACCTTTGTAAAATTGAAATTCTAACCGTAGTTTATTGACTTGTGAAGTTCGATGATAACTCCATTACACAATATTCACGTTGTAATATCATAATTTGCGGCCTGTAGAGCCCTGAACTACTTTATATAACGGCATGAACACGATATAACTCTATATTGCAGTAATAAAAGTTTTTATGACACCTGCTAAAACTGGGTCACTAAGTAGTTGGTACGAGTGGTGTCTGTGACTTTAATGGCAGCAAATCCGCAGAAACAGATTAATTGAATTGTTTTTTAATAGCGCCAAAGAAAATGCACTTACTAAACTCTACTTATTTTATTGCTGTATTGGAGTGTTAGTGGTCTCAAATATTTCTACTAGTAATTTTGTACAAACCACTGAATTACTAGTTACTTTTTAAGTCAATGCCAAAGATAACATATTGGTTTGTACAAAATTACTACAGTAGAAATAAACTCTACTTAATAATCTGTTTTTCAGGCAATTTTGATTTACTTATCGTACATAGTATTCAAAGAGGAGATATTCCAGACAACAACGTAAAATAAAAAAGATAAAAGGTTTTCTTTATTTTTTTTAAAAATGAGTATATACAAGAAGAGACAACTTGAAATTAGTGGAGACGTGTAAGTGCGAATGTTAAAACAAGATATAGTGTGCTCTGGACAAAATAAAGTTACAAAAAGAAATTATAAAACCTAAAACTTATGCGGTACATTTTTTTTAGTTTACTTACTTAACTATTTACTTAAATACATACAGGCATATACAAATATACGTCTTTGTACACATATAGGGCTATATATATATATATATATATATATATATATATATATATATATATCGTATAAAAATTGGAACTGACATTAGTAGGCTATGAGCATACACTGCACACACTTCAAATTATACTTGTTTTGTAATAAAAGAAGCGATATCTACATATACTAAACTCAAAGTCTGAGGATTTATGTGTACTGAATACCAATCCACACCGTTACACTGATAGCCAAAAAATTTTGCACAGATGAATTGCCAAAAAACGTTTTGACACAAAGCGAAAAATACTGTCTAACTTGGAATTTGATATTTTGCCCCGTTCGCACGATTTAGGCCCTTTTAATTAAAACTTACCGTTGACGCGTATAAAGATGTCAACAACAACATGGAGATCAGAATCAATTACCATAGTATAAAGTAAATAAACAAAAGCTATTTAGCGGCATTGGAAATGTACATTTATCCATTCCTGCAGTACATTTTCGATGTTTTATATAATATGCGATTGCATCTATATATTACGATGTGAAAAGAAGAAGTGTACTAATTGTAAATTGCCCTGTTACTTAATGCAAAGCGAAAATACGTTTTGTTTTCATTTGTGAGGTTAGGTGACAAGGGTTTTTGATTTTTAGTTTACTGCTGAAATAAAGAAAAGCCATGGTTGAGGAAAACATAACATTTATTGTGTTATACAATGCTTCTAACACAGTAACACTTAAAATAAAGAATTTACCGTTTTTGATTTAACAGGTAATTTATAAATATCTCCAAAGGTTTTTTAAACGGGTACTTTTAAATCTCCAAAGGCTGTTGCACCAACATAATAATTTAATACAATTTAAAATAGTACAAGTGTTGAAAACAGCTTTGGAGAGAATTTGACTGATTAGTACAAAATTGGTATACGAGCTGATAGAACGCCATATAGACATAGACAATAAAAATTATATTAAAATATTTATTAAAAGTCAAATATTTGCGTGCGAAGCCGCGGGTAACAACTAGTAAGAAATAAATAATGTCAGTAAACAACAGAGTTCTAGATGTCTCGCTCAGAATATCCAACGAGGAAATAATCTGATAACCAGCAGCTATCAGGAAAAAAGAAACAAACGTTGACACTTATTAAATTTCCGTCGCGCAACCAAGTCTCACGCGTTTGTCTCAATCCTCCCTTTTGCTATTTGTCACATTTTGTTGCTACTACAATAATCAGTACTTAAGCTTTCCTAGAAATCTGCAAAACAGTGGTATTGAAAGTGCAGATTTTCAATAACCAAGTACTGCTTAAAAAATACTTGTGTGTGTGTGTGTGTGTTTGTATGTTTGTGGAGGACACAAAGTATCATAGAATTTGAAGACAATACAAGTAGTAACATATGTAGTTATTTAGGGATTATGTTACACAATGACGGAAGATATTAACTAGACATACAGAAAAACAACACTTACAGGTGAAGAACCTTTAAAACATCCATGAAGATATGATGGAAGCGATTAATAAAAGCAAAGGGAGAATAAATGGCACCAAAGTGGTGGTATTTCCTACTTAATTAGAATATTATTCCCATTAAGAAAATGCAAGCCCTTTATAAAAAAAAGCAGTTGTGATTGTTGAATGGTGGTTATCCTTCTTTATTATATTAATAAATATTAAGTGGATTGTGTAAATCTAACATTTTAAAAATTAAAAGCCATTTTTAAATTCGGCTTGTTTGACAAACAAAATGTCAACATTTACTGAGTTGAATCTGCAAGGGTTTCAGATTACAAATCTCTACATTGAAGAACAAGGTGTTCTCACAGAGCTCTACTTCTTATAGAGCCGACCTCATGTGAACAGAAACTGTTGTAGATCGTACTGTTCTGGAGCAGGTCAGTAATTTTCATCATCTGGCCGATAATATCTTTTAAATTACAAACAATGGTGTGATGAAGAAGTTGCACAAGTTTAACCATATGTGTAGGACATCAGGAGAACTCTGGAATCGACGAGTAAGGAATCACGCCTGAAGTTCTGCAAGGACCCGCCTACACTTCTCTATGAGTCTGAGAATGGGACTTTAACGAAACACCAGACTAGTCATACTGAAGCAGCCAAAACTAGATTTCTCAGACAGATGGCTGGAAATGCTCTTGAAGATTGCAGAACAATTGTAGGTCTACGGCAGGGACCAAATACAATGACTATGGACAAAAGGATCGCCCAATATCGAATAACGTCTTAACCGAATGGATTACCGTTTCACCCCCAAACAACTGTTGAATTAAAAGCCAAAAGGATAGAGACGTGTGGAACGCCCGAAGAAGCGTTGCACTGGGCAGCTCTAGACTATCTCCTTGTGACCAGAACAAACGATTTTTAGTTTAATCGTTGCTTATGATTATGCTGATAATTTCTTGATGCCAAAATTTTTTTTTTTTTTTGTAATTCATAATACGCTCTCTAACTTTGTCCTGCTTACAAGCCAAACTGCTACCCGTTAAGGTCGTGGTTTAGGACTTGATAATGGTGGAGACGCTGAAAGGCCTTGTCCGGAGCATGACAGGTAGCCGTTCAGCAAGGAAGCACGAGAAGGTTGAAATTACAGAGACTCCTAATTTAAATAATAAGACCAATATGTTCAGTTGAACCATTTTTCCAAAATTATGAGAGGTAATATTTTACCTTTTATAATTATAGACCATGAAAAGATTTTATTGGCCACAAGTGAAGATGACATGCAAAGGATGCTCCACTCCTTAAATAACTTTGCGAAAGAATTTAATATGGAAATATCTGACAAAAAAAAACAAAGTATATGGCTTTTAAAGGAACATGGTCAGTTAGATCGGAAATTGTTTTGGACTGTAGAATTATAGAGCAAGTCTCAGAATTTAACTATTTAGGCTGTAAGCTCTCATACAAAAACGAAGAAGATATTAATGGGATAATTAATAAATTTGACCAGATAACAAAAACTCTCCGAAGTGCTCTGAAACACAAGGCAAGGAAATAGTCGATAATACAATTATAGAAATCAATGGCAGTTCCTACCCTATGGCTTAGAAACGTGGACAATATTTACTAGACAAATATTAAGAATCTAGGCTACGGAAATGCAATTTGTACACAAATTTAGCTGTACACACATATAGATAGCTAAGTACACAAAATTAGATATGAAAGAAACAATCATATAAGAGAAGAAGTAAAAGTTGAAGAAGTAAACGCAATCATCAGTAAGTAAAGAGAAAGCTGGAAACTACGCGTTAACAAAATGTGCAGTGACAGATTCCCCAAGGTAACATTATTGTATCAGCCAAAACGGAAGGGAAGCCTGGGAAGACCCAAGAAGAGATGGTCCAACCAGTCTGGAGCCGGAACAGACTAAACAATTTAAGCCGTGAAGAAGAAGAAGAAGAAGAAGAAGAAGAAGAAGAAGAAGAAGAAGAAGAAGAAGAAGAAGAAGAAGGAGAAGGAGAAGGAGAAGGAGAAGGAGAAGGAGAAGGAGAAGGAGAAGGAGAAGGAGAAGAAGAAGAAGAAGAAGAAGAAGAAGAAGAAGAAGAAGAAGAAGAAGAACAAGAAGAAGAAGAAGAAGAAGAAGAAGAAGAAGAAGAAGAAGAAGACCCTTAAAAAATTCAGCTTAATACGTCACTTGGTTTCTAAAATAATGGATCATTTATCTAAGAAACTGATTTAGAAGAAACCCATTAAAATTTTTCAAAACCGATTCTTTTTGTAAAACCACTGTATCCAGTCCAAAGAATATAATTTTTGGCAATGTATTCAAAATAAAATGTTTCAGCGACGCGTATTCACTCTGTGTACTACCACGACCACATTGTGTAACAAATTAGACTGACTCAGAGCAGGAAATATTGGCTGTATGAGAGACACTATAGACATTCGTAGTGAACGTTTAATGAAGTTCACTTTTTCAATTATAAAAACTGCATGTTTCTACGACTTGTTATAAGGGAGTTACAGATTTCTGTGCCCCAGAGGTATAAGACACATCTCCATTTTTTATAAAATAGAGTTTTTACATATAGCGTTGATGTACAGACTGCCCTCTTTCTAGTAGTATATGGCACTATCTCTTACTTATTTTTATGCAGCTAATACGCATGTTTAAAATAACACTACCTCATATTGCTTCTTGAAGCAAATATAATATTTTTTAGCTGTCCTGTAAAGTACTCTGTATATGACATGATGTCTTATGCCTCTGGTGCACAGATTTGTAAAAATGGTAATATGATGAGCACATTTGCCAGAAACGTTACTTACGATCTCGATTTTTTTTATCATGAAAACTTTATTTTTAGGCGTACTCACGTAAATTTGACATCATATTACTCAGAAAATAATGAAAGTTTTTTAAGACAAATAAACCAAAACTCGATTTTACCTATCAACCTATCGTCATTTACTATTTTTTTGTCACTCCTAAACTAATGATAACGTTTATTTTCAAGCGTCGTATGACCCCTCCCTATACGTTACATCAAATGGCAACGCACGGGGATTGTTGTTAAATGTAACAATTGAGACTAAGCTTAACGATATATTCCTCTTTGTCGACTATTCCTCTTTGTATATTTTACAAACCGGTGCGAGCTCGCAATTATCAACGAGAAGACTACCCATTTACGAAAACATGCGAATCCGTCAAGAAAAATATTAGCTGCAGAAAGTCAAATATAGAGTTTTGCACACTTGTAAGCTGAGCTATATTTGTGTTGACATAAACAAATTTCATAACCCAGCTTCAATAACAGAGTTTGTTTGGTAATTGGGTGATTTATGTTATAGAACGATGTTGCCCCTTCAAAGTCGACCCAAACAAACTGACTCGAAGCAAAACTCAGCGACCCGAATATAGAAATTGAAGTCACAACGCTTCGTTAAGCAATTCGTATTTATCAAAGCACGGTCAATACGTTTTGCATACTGTGTGCGTTAAGTGTGTTTAGTCAAGTGAGTCATGTTTGTCGGCGTAATTACCGGGAATACCTTATGATTGCTTGTGTGTTGACGATGTATTTTGTTGTTTAAGAATTTGCTTTCATTTATAAATGTTTATCTATATTCTTAGCAATTTAGAACTTTTAGTTAATACGCTTACACATTCGGGAGTTGAATTTCTGCAGTGTGTCTTATAATGCGTGCAACGACGATGTGAATAAGTTGCATAAATTCAACCTTATGTGCGGGACCATTAGCCAGGCGAACCCTTAAGTCAGCAAGTAAACGAACACGCCTAAAATTCTACAAGGTGATGGCTCTTCTCCAACTTCTTGTGGGTCTGATAATTGTATTTTAACGAAAAGCCAGGCCTGTCAGGCACATGTCAGGGTATACTCTCTATGATCATAGAAGAAACACAGATATACATCAGGAACTGAGTATTATGAGTATATTCGACCGGATCGCCTAGTATCGGCTGAATTGGTGGGAATTTCCGTATCCCCAAACAACTATGAACTATAAGCCGAGGGGATGGAGAGGTGTGGGACGCACGTCCGAGGAAGCACTGGAGTCGCCAGCTCTAATCTTTGCCTATTTGAGACCGGAACAAACCATCCTTGGTTTAATCCGTAAAGATGATGATGATTTATTTTGAAAAACTGTATAAGAGACACGTTCTTTGGAAATACGTTTCTTAGAAAATTTTATAAATAATACGTCAGAGATCGATCAAACTGTAAAATGCTATCTACAATCATGCTGGAAGTTCAATAATCCAGAAATGAACATTATTGTTTCTCTTGTAATGCAATTGAATGTTGTAAAAGGGAATTGAATGTGTCAAAAGGTTAACATGGTGAAGAAGACCAAATCAACCTTTTTTGAGGATTTAGTTGCCGTAACGTTGCCCAGTTCTAAAAAAACTCCATCTGGCCCTGTTTGTCTGTCTGTTTGTATATTTGCCTGCTTGACCCTCTCCCTAATTTCCGCTTTCTCCTCCCTCTCTCTCTCACTCTCTCTCTCTCTCTCTCTCTCTATCTCTATCTATCTGTCTACCTCTTTCTCCCTCTATACAAACACGCCCGCCTGTATGATAGTAATTATCAGCAGACATCTGATGATGATAGTTGGATTGCTATCGAAACATATGTAATTTACAAAATTAAATATATTCTTGTAAAAAGATTTATTATTAGTAATAATATAAATACTTATCTACATATTTACCAACTTATAATTTTTAGATAAATACCCTTATGCAAACGGGAGTTCAATTTTCTAAAAATTAATTATTCTGAGAAATATTATGAAGAATACATTCTATGAAAATACGATTTTTAGCAACTTTTTTGAATAATACTGTAGTGAAAATACATTGATCCGTCTGTAAATGCTGTCTACGGTCATGCGGGAAGTTCAGTAATCCAGAAAGGACAGTATCATCTCTCTTTTGAGGCACTTTCTAATCGAATGTATCAAAAGGTTAACATGGTGAAACAGAAATAAATCAACATTTTTTTGAGGATCCAGTTGCCTTAACGTTGCTCATTTCTAAAGAAAACTCTGTATCTATCTCTGTCGGTCTGTCTATATTCAGCATCTCTCTCTCTCTCTCTCTCTCTCTCTCTCTCTCTCTCTCTCTCCCTCTCTCTCTCTCTCTCTCTCTCTCTCTCTCTCTCTCTCTCTCTCTCCCTCTCTCTCTCTCTTATCTATCTATCTATCTACCTATCTATGTCCCTTTCTCTATATGTCTATATCTTTCTCTCTTTATACACACCCGTACGGGCGCGAGATTGTCTGTATACACAGACAGAGTAGACAAACATCTAGTGTCAGTTTTTCTGTTTCCAGTGTACTACACGGCGCTCCGTGTGATCGACGTTAACAGTATAATATAAAAAATATTTTATTTAAATTTCCTCTCTCTCTCTCTCTCTCTCTCTCTCTCTCTCTCTCTCTCTCTCTCTCTCTCTCACTCTCTTGTATTCCTTCCCTTGCAACCTCACTTCGGACATTAATCGATGGCTGTACAATTAGCCAATCACGTTAGCAGTTGATTATAATTTTCCATTTATGTTTTTCCTTTACCAGCAAACAAAAAAAAAAACTCTCTCTCTCTCTCTCTCTCTCTCTCTCTCTCTCTTCCTCTCTCCCTCTCTCTATTTATGCACATAAGCATTCAAAGAATTTCGACAAAGCCGAAACATCGAAGCATGATAATGTTTTAGGCTTTTGAAACGTATAATGTGGATTACGTAAATCATTTCCAAACCACAGACGATCACAAACAGAGCGTATAAAACCAAATTTACTCTCACTAAAACGTTTGCTAAACTCAATGTCAACAGCGATTATTTCTGTCTTGATGCGTTTACATATCAAATTTCTAGACTGTGGGGAATCGAAAGTGTGGAAGCGTCACGTTTTTCGATGACGTTACATTTTTGTGGAATGACCTCCAGCCTAAAAACATTATCTTGTAAAAAAGGCACCTGCTAGCTCTGTTGTTCAATGTGATGGTTTCATTTCGACACATTATGATGTTTCAGTTAGTCACAATAATATTTGATTTAGTAAATACGGAATGCTCTACGGGAATCTGACGATTTTTAAAACGACACAGTTTGGCAACCGTGGCAGACTTTGCATCGCTGCTTGCACCGTGTTGTTTAATATTAGTGTGATTTCTACCTGTATGGAGGCCTTGAGTTTACTAAATTGTTGTTACGTTTATTAAGAAACAGTCTAGGTATACTGAGGTATCCCCAGAGAAAATAGTCATCTGGAGATCGTGCCGACCATGCAACGTCTCCTCCTCCGGAAATCACGAAGCCTGGAAATATCTCTCCAACTACCATCATGAATGCACTGACAGTGTGGGCTGTTGCTCCATCCTGGAGGAACCACTCAGCGTTCAAGTCGATCCTACGACAACGCAGTTCAGGAGCAAGGAATTACTGTAACATCACTGTGTATCAAGCAGCATCATAAGTTACTGTCACCATTTGTCCTTCCTCTTCAAAGAAATAAGGCCTATGATCCCAAAATTTGCCACAGCACACCAGTCAATGCTTATTATCCATAACTTTATCGTATTGCGACTACGAACAGCATCATGATGTGCAACATTAAAGTGACGGCGGAACAATCTCTGCGTAATTACGACTGAATCGCCATTTTTAAAAATAAATTACCGCTACGATCGCACAGTGTGTAGCTGTCAACTGCTCTGTTGCAACTGAAATGGCATCAGGTATGCAAGGCCACAACCAGTGCGATTGCCGTTCGCATGCCACGGTTGCCAAACTGTGTTGTTTTGAAAATCGTCAGATTCCCGTAGACCATTCCGTATTTACTAAATCAAATATTATTGTGACTAACTGAAATATCATAATGTGTCGAAATGAAACCATCACATTGAACAACAGAGCTAGCAGGTGCCTTTTTTACAAGATAATGTTTTTAGGCTGGAGATCATTCCACAAAAATGTTAACGTCATCGAAAAACGTGACTCTTCCACACTTTCGATTCCCCACAGTCTAGAAATTTGATATACAAAACGCATCAAGACAGAAATAATCGCTGCTGACATTGAGTTTAACAAACGCTTTAGTGAGAGTAAATTTGGTTTTACACGCTCTGTTTGTGATCGTCTGTGGTTTGGAAATGATTTACGTAATCCACATTAAATGTTTCAAAAGCCTAAAACATTATCATGCTTCGATGTTTCGGCTTTGTCGAAATTCTTTGAATGCTTATGTGCATAAATAGAGAGAGGGAGAGAGGAAGAGAGAGAGAGAGAGAGAGAGAGAGAGAGAGAGAGAGAGAGAGAGAGAGAGAGAGAGAGAGAGAGAGAGTTTTTTTTTTGTTGGCTGGTAAAGGAAAAACATAAATGGAAAATTATAATCAACTGCTAACGTGATTGGCTAATTGTACAGCCATCGATTAATGTCCGAAGTGAGGTTGCAAGGGAAGGAATACAAGAGAGTGAGAGAGAGAGAGAGAGAGAGAGAGAGAGAGAGAGAGAGAGAGAGAGAGAGAGAGAGAGAGAGAAGGAAATTTAAATAAAATATTTTTTATATTATACTGTTAACGTCGATCGCACGGAGCGCCGTGTAGTACACTGGAAACAGAAAAACTGACACTAGATGTTTGTCTAGTCTGTCTGTGTATACAGACAATCTCGCGCCCGTACGGGTGTGTATAAAGAGAGAAAGATATAGACATATAGAGAAACGGACATAGATAGGTAGATAGATAGATAGATAAGATAGAGAGAGAGAGAGAGAGAGAGAGAGAGAGAGAGAGAGAGAGAGAGAGAGAGAGAGAGAGAGAGAGAGAGAGAGAGAGAGAGAGAGAGAGAAGCTGAATATAGACAGACCGACAGAGATAGATACAGAGTTTTCTTTAGAAATGAGCAACGTTAAGGCAACTGGATCCTCAAAAAAATGTTGATTTATTTCTGTTTCACCATGTTAACCTTTTGACACATTCGATTAGAAAGTGCCTCAAAAGAGAGATGATACTGTCCTTTCTGGATTACTGAACTTCCCGCATGACCGTAGACAGCATTTACAGACGGATCAATGTATTTTCACTACAGTATTATTCAAAAAAGTTGCCAAAAATCGTATTTTCATAGAATGTATTCTTCATAATATTTCTCAGAATAAGTTATTTTTAGAAAATTGAACTCCCGTTTGCATAAGGGTATTTATCTAAAAATTATAAGTTGGTAAATATGTAGATAAGTATTTATATTATTACTAATAATAAATCTTTTTACAAGAATATATTTTATTTTGTAAATTACATATGTTTCGATAGTAATCCAACTATCATCATCAGATGTCTGCTGATAATTACTATCATACAGGCGGGCGTGTTTGTATAGAGGGAGAAAGAGGTAGACAGGTAGATAGAGATAGAGAGAGAGAGAGAGTGAGAGAGAGAGAGTGAGAGAGAGAGGGAGGAGAAAGCGCGAATTAGGGAGAGGGTCAAGCAGGCAAATATACAAACAGACAGACAGACAGGGCCAGATAGAGTTTTTTTAGAACTGGGCAACGTTACGGCAACTAAATCCTAAAAAAATGTTGATTTGGTCTTCTTCACCATGTTAACCTTTTGACACATTCAATTCCCTTTTACAACATTCAATTGCATTACAAGAGAAACAATAATGTTCATTTCTGGATTATTGAACTTCCAGCATGATTGTAGATAGCATTTTACAGTTTGATCGATCTCTGACGTTTATTTGGAAATTTTCTAAGAAACGTATTTCCAAAGAACGTGTCTCTTATACAGTTTTTCAAAATAAATCATCATCATCATCTTTACGGATTAAACCAAGGATGGTTTGTTCCGGTCTCAAATAGGCAAAGATTAGAGCTGGCCACTCCAGTGCTTCCTCGGACGTGCGTCCCACACCTCTCCATCCCCTCGGCTTATAGTTCATAGTTGTTTGGGGATACGGCAATTCCCACCAGTTCAGCCGATACTAGGCGATCCGGTCGAATATACTCATAATACTCAGTTCCTGATGTATATCTGTGTTTCTTCTATGATCATGGAGAGTATACCCTGACATGTGCCTGACTGGCCTGGCTTTTCGTTAAAATACAATTATCAGACCCACAAGAAGTTGGAGAAGAGCCATCACCTTGTAGAATTTTAGGCGTGTTCGTTTACTTGCTGACTTAAGGGTTCGCCTGGCTAATGGTCCCGCACATAAGGTTGAATTTATGCAACTTATTCATATCGTCGTTGCACGCATTATAAGACACACTGCAGAAATTCAACTCCCGAATGTGTAAGCGTATTTATCTAAAAGTTCTAAATTGCTAAGAATATAGATAAACATTTATAAATGATAGCAAATTCTGAAACAACAAAATACATCGTCAACACACAAACAATCATAAGGTATTCCCGGTAATTACGCCGACAAGCATGACTCAGTTGACTAAACACACTTAACGCACACAGTATGCAAAACGTATTGACCGTGCCTTGATAAATACGAATTGCTTAACGAAGCGTTGTGACTTCAATTTCTATATTCGGGTCGCTGAGTTTTGCTTCGAGTCAGTTTGTTTGGGTCGACTTTGAAGGGGCAACATCGTTCTATAACATAAATCACCCAATTACCAAACAAACTCTGTTATTGAAGCTGGGTTATGAAATTTGTTTATGTCAACACAAATATAGCTCAGCTTACAAGTCTGCAAAACTCTATATTTGACTTTCTGCAGCTAATATTTTTCTTGACGGATTCGCATGTTTTCGTAAATGGGTAGTCTTCTCGTTGACAATTGCGAGATCGCACCGGTTTTTAAAATATACAAACAGGAATAGTCGACAAAGAGGAATATATCGTTAAGCTTAGTCTTAATTGTTACATTTAACAACAATCCCCGTGCGTTGCCATTTGATGTAACTATAGGGAGGGGTCATACGACGCTTGAAAATAAACGTTATCATTAGTTTAGTAGTGACAAGAAAATAGTAAATGACGATAGGTTTTGTAGTTTCGTTCAGTTACTAGACACTATTTTAAGGGCACTCGTAACCAAATCGAGTTTTGGTTTATTTGTCTTAAAAAACTTTCATTTTTTTCTGAGTAATATGATGTCAAATTTACGTGAGTAAGCCTAAAAATAAAGTTTTCATGATAAAAAAAAATCGAGATCGTAATAAACATTTCTGGCAAATGTGCTCATCATATTACCATTTTTACAAATCTGTGCACCAGAGGCATAAGACATCATGTCACATACAGAGTACTTTACAGGACAGCTAAAAAATATTATATTTGCTTCAAGAAGCAATATGAGGTAGTGTTAATTTAAACATGCGTATTAGCTGCATAAAAATAACTAAGAGATAGTCCCATATACTACTAGAAAGAGGGCAGTTTGTACATCAACACTATATGTAAAAACTCTATTTTATAAAAAATGGAGATGTGTCTTATACCTCTGGGGCACAGAAATCTGTAACTGCCTTATAACAAATCGTAGAAACATGCAGATTTTATAATTGAAAAAGTGAATTTCAATAAACGTTCACTACCAATGTCTGTAGTGTCTCTCCTACAGCCAATATTTCCTGCTCTGAGTCAGTCTAATTTGTTACACAATGTGGTCGTGGTAGTACACAGAGTGAATACGCGTCGCTGAAACATTTTATTTTGAATACATTGCCAAAAATTATATTCTTTGGACTGGATACAGTGGTTTTACAAAAAGAATCGGTTTTGAAAAATTTTAATGGGTTTTTTTCTAAATCAGTTTCTTAGATAAATGATCCATTATTTTAGAAACCAAGTGACGTATTAAGCTGAATTTTTTAAGGATATTGGGTTAACGGAGATGTAACTACACTACTAGAACTATACGTTTTCACTAAAAAATAAAAACGGGAACAAAAATTAACTATACAAAATTACTTACACTTAAGTAACTAAAATTAAGTAATTGAGTATTTAAACTTACTTATTAAATTAAGTAGTTGAAAATTGCTTATTAAATTATTTTTTATATAAAATTTTTAGAGAAAAACAAAAATTATTAAAGGTAATATAATTAATGTATGTAAAGTAGCAATTATTACTACATAATTGTAATAGCGTTAGTATTGTATAATGTGCTTACGTGCCTGCTAAAATTTCAGACTTTTATCTTTTACAGGTTCTGAGATAATGGGTCTCAAACGTGATGAATTTAACGCGGTAAGCATAGCCCGTTACGAATGGCCTTAAGACAATTACGGGTTGGCGTTTCGACCAAACTTATTGTTACAATCTAAAATCTACTTCTATAAAGGCAATACAGAAACAATAAATAGGGCTACACGCGTAATGGTCTAATCTTCTTCTTCTTCTTCTTCTTCTTCTTCTTCTTCTTCTTCTTCTTCTACTCCTCCTTCACCTTCCCTTCCCCTTCCCCTTCCCCTTCTTCTTCTTCTTCTTCTTCTTCTTCTTCTTCTTCTTCTTCTTCTTCTTCTTCTTCTTCTTCACGGCTTAAACTGTTTAGTCTGTTCCGGCTCCAGACTGGTTGGACCATCTCTTCTTGGGTCTTCCCAGGCTTCTCTTCCGTTTTGGCTGATACAATAATGTTACCTTGGGGAAGCTGTCACTGCCCATTCTGTTAACGCGTTGTTTACAGCTTTCTCTTTACTTACTGATGATTGCGTTTACTTCTTCAACTTTTACTTCTTCTCTTATCTGATTGTTTCTTTCATATCTAATTTTGTGTACTCAGCTATCTATATGTGTGTACAGCTAAGTTTGTGTACAAATTTCATTTCCGTAGCCTGGATTCTTGATATTTGTCTAGCAGACATTGTCCACGTTTCTAAGCCATATGTAAGGGTAGGAACTTCCATTGATTTCTATAATTTAATTATCTACTCTTTCCTTGCCTTGTGTTTTAGAGCACTTCGGAGAGTTTTTGTTATCTGGTTAAATTTATTAATTTTCCCACTGATATCTTCTTCGTTTTTAGATGAGACCTTACAGGCTAAATAGTTAAATGCTGAGACTTGCTCTATAATTCTACCGTCCAAAACAGTTTTCGATCTAACTGACCATGTTCCTTTAAAAGCCATATATTTTGTTTGTTTTTTGTCAGATATTTCCATATTAAATTCTTTCGCAACGTTATTTAAGGAGTGGAGCATCCTTCGCATGTCATCTTCATTTGTGGCCAATAAAATCTTTTCATGGTCTAATTATAAAAGGTAAAATATTACCTCTCATAATTTTCGAAAAATGGTTCAACTGAACACATTGGTCTTATTATTTAAATTAGGAGTCTCTGTAATTTCAACCTCGTGCTTCCTTGCTGAACGGCTACCTGTCATGCTCCGGACAAGGCCTTTCATCGTCTCCACCATTATCAAGTCCTAAACCACGACCTTAACGGGTAGCAGTTTGACAAGTAAGCAGGACAAAGTTAGAGAGCGTATTATGAATTACAAAAAAAAAAAATTTTGGCATCAAGAAATTATCAGCATAATTATAAGCAAGGATTAAACTAAAAGTCGTTTCTAATTATCTTGTTGATTCATGCTCTTCGTTCACTTTATAAAATATTATTATATATGTAAACTTTCTTGTTGTAAACAACAACCGTGGCAACAGACTGCAGTAGTGCATACAAAACGATGAAGGACATTTGAGAGAGGTTTTATTTAAAAAATGAACTTACACCTGTAAATGGCGTCAAATTTGTTCTAACTAATTACATAATAAAACAAAAGTAAATAAAATATATATTTATACTACTTATTGCATTTTTTAAATCATCGGATTCCCGTGGATCGCCGTGCATAATTAAATAAAATAATTATTAAACACGGACATAGACAAATACAATAGAACAGGTGTATACAAAATTAAATTGTAATAACTGCAATAGTTTCTACATAGGCCAGACAAGAAGATCTTTTTCATCCCGTTACTCTGAACACTTAAAGGCCCTCTCCAACAACAATATACATTCTGGGTTTGCCACACACATACACACACATAACCATAGCTACACCAACATAGATACTAATCTTGAAATGTTACACCTTTTACCCAAAGGTCGAAAACTCAACACAGCTGAACAGTATGAAATATACAAACACCACACAACACAACCAAACAACATACTAAACGACCAGTTACAATATAAATCACATACACTTTTTGACACAATCATACAAAAAACAAACAATAATTTGGATCCCCGCGCCAATCCCCTTCCTCTACACACCACCCCCACTATACCTTCCAAGCAACAACCGTTACTAAGTACTGGCAGTCTGTTTCTAAGCTGACGAAGGCGAATACGACGCCGAAACGCGTTCAACGAAAAAGACAAGTAAGTTTTCACAAGAGAAAGTTTCAATATTACATTAAGTGTAGTGCTGTGAAAGAAGATGATGAACAAACAAGACAACTATAATAAAATAGTTTTATTGGTGTAAATAAAAATAAAGCTTAAAGACGTATTTAAAGTACATTGCAACGAGAATGGTATCGAACCGCGTAGAACAGCTGGGAACATTCTCCACTCTACCCCCCGTAAAGTGCGGCAGGTGTTGCCCCAGTCTCAAGTAGGTTCTAGTATATTCAAGAACACTTGAGATACGTATTACGCCGGTGTGCAGTAAGGAGGGAAACTATATTGGACCTCTCCGCGACCTACATAAAACCATAACAGTCGGCTTGCCAGTTCAGTTACGAAACGATTTTCCTTAGCGCGGATCGAATATTGTCGAAGTGAAGTGCGGCACTCTATTAATTGACATTGTTATTGCGCGTGGACAAATGTAATTGGAATTATTGTACGAGTTGATTATGAATTTTTAATTGTGATAATTAAAACTGGTTTTTAGTGACTTCATTGTTGTCTGTAATTTTGTTTTCCACTGTACCATACGACGATCAGTGAGACCGTTGTAACAATATGTAATTTGATAGTATTAAATTTCGCAACACTAAAGACTATCATTGTTTTTTTGTTTCTCATTTTAAATTAAGATTATTGTTTTCTATTAGTCTTAAACTTGTGTAGTTCACATTTTAATTTTTTAATTAGTTTTCTTTAAGTAGGAAAACAGTGGAAATTATTTGATTCTTAAAATAGATTTTTTAACATGAAAGAAACAAATAAGTCAAAGGTTAAAGCAATGTACAATTCTCGGTACTGGTGACAGCTGTCGTCTTGAGTCTAATTAATTAAATTTTGTTTAGGCTTTGCGACGCAAGCAGGCAAACTAGTGGCGCTTGTGTTTAGTGATTCGTTCTGTGAACTCATTTTACCTTTCTTCATAAACACTTTAGACGAGAGGGTTAACAAACAAACATTATGTACCTAGTTTTCACCTGCAATCTTCTTGTCTCTGCTTATAATAATTACACTCGCTGCGAGTTATCACAGAATATCTGAAACCATGGTCTGCAATGTATTCCTCTTTTCCTTTCTACTTGTTATGCTTTTTTTCATTTTTCACACCTTCTCCTCCTCCTCCTCCTCCTCCTCCTCCTCCTCCTCCTCCTCCTCCTCCTCCTCCTCCTCCTCCTCTTTCTTGTTGTTGTTGTTGTTGTTGTTGTTGTTGTTGTTGTTGTTGTTGTTGTTGTTGTTGTTGTTGTTCTTCTTCTTCTTCTTCTTCTTCTTCTTCTTCTTCTTCTTCTTCTTCTTCTTCTTCTTCTTCTTCTTCTTCTTCACTTCAAAGACTAGGTTATATAAACGTGTTCCGGCACCCATCTCATCCTCGGACGACCCACGTCTTTTTTACCAATGGCTTTATAGTTCAGTGCCGCTTTCGGCAATGGATCCTGTGTCATACTTTGCAAATGATCCCACCATTGTCTTCTGTAAGTCGATATAATTTAATTTATACGATATTAATTGATGACTCGTTGGGCACTTGGAGAAAACAATTAATACAAAGGTTTTTAAAAAATAGATATAAACACTTGGTACGTTTCACAGTTTTTATTTAACTGTGGCAGTTGTTTCTGACAGTTGTACGTTTGAGTTATTGTCAAAGAGATCAGTGAGTTTAGTTTCAAACTATTGCCAAACTAAGCTATTGTGTTTAGTTGTTCACTCATCTCTTTGACAGTAGCTTAATAAGCTGAAACAGCTGTCTGAGTTAAAAACTGTGAAACATACCAAGTGTTTATATATTTTTTAAAACCCTTCGAATTTAATTTATGTCATGTACTTTAAGTTCTGCTCTGACATCCTCATTACTCATTTTATTTTTCAACGTATAGTTTTAAGTACTTTGAGGAAACTGCATTTCAGCACTTTGAATCTTGCTACATTGTTTCTTTTGTCATGACCCACGCCTAACTCGCATATGTCAATGTGGGTATTGCAATTGTCTTATAAAATTTGATCATTTTGCTGTGTCTTGCTTATTTGTCTTGTGCTGTGCAAGTTAATTTTTCATTTTTTATAAAACATAGACAATTGATTTTTTTATATTTATTCAACTAGCTTGTATTATTTTCTTTCCTATTCAAAGGGCCCAACTGCACTTTTCTTTCAAAAAATTCACGATCACTTCCGTGAAGCAAGGAACCATAAACGGAAGTTTAATAAAGAACATAAGTAACTTCAACATCTATTATACAGTAACTACTTTAACGTTTCGTTTTATATAAAAAACATGTTTGAAAATGCTACTCTGCTCTTTACTTCAAAAGCATGTTTCCAAGTGCTACTTAACTTCAAAAGCATGTTTGCAAGTGCTACTGTGCTCTTTACTTCAAAAGCATATTTGCAAGTGCTACTTTGCTCTTTACTTCAAGAGCATGTTTGCAAGTGCTACTCTGCTCTTTACTTCAAAGGCATGTTTGCAAGTGCTACTTTGCTCTTTATTTCAAAAGCATGTTTGCAAGTACTACTTTGCTCTTTACTTCAAAAAAGCACCTACTGTTTTACACAATCCTACTCCACAAGTATCAAAATTACTTCTCTTTTCAGTCTCTTTGTTACCCAGTGTTCTAATTTTGATGTTTAACCTCATAACCTTCACCCCAATTTGCAGGAATTATTTTCTCGATATTTATGTTTAGCTGTTTTTGTTTCAGTGTCTCGAATGTTTTTTTTTTAACTACTGTAAATATAATTATCACATAACTTACATTGCAGAGTACAATTCTGGAAGCGTGTTATAAAGACTCAAATAATTTAAAATATATATACGTTAACAAAATAGTTTGCTAGAGAGGTACTTCTGATTTAAAATACATAATTAGTAAGTCATGATTAATGAATATTGTTACGACATCACAGAACAATCTACGTGTTTGTCGAATGTGCCAGAAGAATCTCGCTCTAATGTGTGTGGCATACGTGAGTCTAGACGCATTCGCGAGAGTTTCTCGAAGCCGCCAGCCGCGCGGGCTGTGTCAAGGTCGTAATTAATTACGTAGTTAACACTGGCGCTAAGACGTAGTTTCGAACGTTCTGGTCTGTGGGGGCGGATGTATAAATACATGGCGGCAGCGGCCTTAGTTTTCAGTATTAGTCGCGATAAATTACAGTGCGGTTCGAGAGTTTATTTTCGGGCGATATTACTGTGTACGTTCAAGTGGTTATTAGCGTTGTGTTTTATAAACGGGCGGTATATTGTAATACAATTGTGTTTTAATATTAGTGACAATTTATTGCGTGTGAACAATTTTTATTCGATTTGTTGTAAGAGACTGTGTTGTTAATTACGAACTGTTTAACTGTGAAAATTAAAGCTGGTGATTAGTGACTTAATTGGTGTCTTGTACTTATCTTGTTTTCCACTGTACCTTAGACGATCAAGTAGACCGTCGTAACAATATTACTGTTAGACGAGGCATTCAAATAAAGCATTTAGCATCATTAATCCATGTTTTTTAACCACGACTTCCTGGGTCTACCCACGAACCTGTGTCTTATTGGTTTGTACTTCCAGACTTGTTTGACCAGTATCGAATATGAGATTCCTTATAAGTGTTGTTTACACTTGTAACTTGTAACTCTTCTCTTATGGTCTAATTGTTTATATGGTCAAGTTTAGAAGACCTCTTAACACTTCTTAAGAACGTCATTTCCGAGGACTGAATTCAACTGTTATGTTTCTTGATTGTTGTCCATAATTCACACCCATAGGGCAGCACTGGAACTGCAATAACTTTATAGAACTGTAATTTTGTATTATGACGTACATTGTTTCTAAAAAATACAGTCGAGTGTCCCACAATTCGTCTGAAGCTTACCTAACTTAACATCACCAACATAATTCCTATCACTGCCAATATTATTATCCAAATAATTAAAATGGCTCACTGGTTGTAAAAATCGACTATTATTAATTATATTTGTTCTTTCGTCTTTAGGTATATTTTATTATTTATTAATTATTCCTGCAATTACTAGTTATGTAATTTTGCTATATGGCGATGGTGATAATTTAGGATAATAGGAGCCACCCAGAGTGGTAAAGAAGGGCAACACTTGCTACAAGATATGTCGAGACACAGATATATCTTTTAAGTGACTACAAACGACTATGTGTATAAGTCATTAACTTTTTTTTTCTAATAGTAATTTTGTACAAACCACTATG
This sequence comes from Magicicada septendecula, assembly GCA_034769895.1. Lineage (NCBI taxonomy): Eukaryota > Metazoa > Arthropoda > Insecta > Hemiptera > Cicadidae > Magicicada > Magicicada septendecula. The sequence continues at coordinate 1,417,568,087 of CM068367.1, read as the reverse complement.
TTGTCTTTGGTATTGACGAGCGCTTTCGGCAATCACCCATCTTCAGGTCATTTACGAACCTGAATTGGTTGATAAATGACCTGAAGATGGCTGACTGCCGAAAGCGCTCGTCAATACAAAAGACAACATAGTGGTTTGTACAAAATTACTATTCTAGTAGAAATATTTGAGACCACTAACACTCCAATACAACAATAAATATCATTAACTTTTGTTTAGGTACCCCACTTTACTGAAATTAATCCTGAAACATGTGGAACTTTGTAGTAGGCGGAAATCCAATAGAACCCCTAAAGAGAAAGTCACATGAGACGTTTGATAAAGAGGTGTATCCTTGGGAGGTAGGCACAAGTCAGAAGTTAAATCTACATCAACGACAACGACGGTAATTTGAGTGCAATGACCCCTTAACGTCCGTTCGGCTTTGTGATTGCATGTGCATTTACTTACACGGATCCAGTGTTCAATGTAGGAGCCCGCTTTACGTGACTTGTGTAGCCACGTACTTTGAACTTAATCGACAGCCGGCGCTCAGTTGCACATATACCGCTTACATATGCGTCACTTGTACAGTACAGCACGTAGTCTGAGCTTCACACTTCACGGTAAAGTCACGTGTAGCTGTCAGAGAGCAAACTATTGTAGACTACTGATCGGCTGGCCATTTATCGATTCACAACACCGTTATACAAGTGTTAAGTTATGTGATCCGTGAACAACATCTAGTTCTGTGTATCTAGTGTTCACGTTTCAAATTAAATACACTCTGTTATTTACTGCAGACATTTCTTTCACGTTTTCCCTCCAAGGTTTTCCTATTGAAGAGTTTGCTTTCATACCTCCTATTGTAATTATGACCCGCATTTATAGCTTTTGTGGTTAAAATTTTTGTTTTTTAGTTCTCAAATCTCATCTTTAAATTTACTTTTCCATCTAAGATTAACGATCATCTGAATTTAATGGGTTTTAATAGAGAAATTATTTTCTGCTGGCTACAGTATATTTTTTGCGCTTGCTAGGATTAGGCGTTTCTCGATCTTCCGGCTTCACCGTCTTATTCCCTTCAACAGATTTCTTTCCCACAGGCTTACAGATCATAGCACGGTTTGGTATTCTATCCAGAGATACGAAAGCATAGTCCACATATCTTTTTTTTACAAAAAAATATTATTTTTGTTATCAAATCTGCACCAAATTACTGTCTTATATAATTACTTACGCCTCGGAAATGGCATTCTTAACAGGAGTTAAGAGGCGTTCTAAACTTGACCCTACACTGAACGAGGCCAGAAGAGTAAATTTACTAGATTTTAACTTGAATGAAAAATTACAAGAAGGTTACAAACACGATGAAAAGAACACTTAGAAAGAATTTCAGATTCCAGACTGGCCAAACAAGTCTGGAAGTTCAAACCTATAGGACACGAGTGTGTGGGTATACCCAGGAAGAGATGGCTGAACGATCATTGAATGCGGAACAGGCAGCTCCTTACCTATGCCGTGTTTTGAAGATGATCTTTTCTTCTTATACGGTCAATTCTTGTGCAAACTTTGACTGATAGAATACACCTCATGTCTAAGAATACCATAAATATAAAACGCCCTTTTCTAAGGTAAGGGGCCCATGATTCTTATTCGTGTAGCAAAGAAGGAAAGTCTATAAATTTACGAACTTTTATTCGAATATCCCTCGTTGATTTACCTTTCAGAATTCGTCGTATAATACCACACATCCTTCAGTATTTGTCAGGCTTATTAAAAATAGCTTTACCCTCCTCACAAGTTACATCAGAACCCAAAAAATTAAAATTTCATACTTGCTGGATCGTTTGATTGAAAATTAGAATTTTTGTCAGTACTGGATTTTTGCCTATTACTGCAGTAATCTGTTATACGAGTATATTTATAACAATTAGTGTCTAAAAATAATACCAATCCAGTATAGACTGTAGACAAAATTTCATTCAACTTTAGGATAATACTCCTCCTTGGCATTTTCAATTCTACACATTCAAACTTGTAATTCACTTCAAACACAGTAAAAACTATGAGAAAACAGATTTATACTTAACTTTTAATGAAACATCATGATACATGTCACCAACTGTGATTGGTGGACCAGTGAATATGTTAGCTGATACAAAGGATTAACACATCATTCACCATATAATGTTTCAGAAGAAGGAAAGTGCAGTGGTTTGAAGATTCATTAGCAGTTAACCACAAAAACGATAATTGAGGAAAAAATAAATGAAAAACAGGAAGGACAATTATTGGAATATTGAATGCTGAATAACCTAACCTAACCTAACTTAACCCAACCTAATCCTACATGACCTAACCTAAAAGACGGTCGCTATATACTTACTTGCATAATCCTTAGCTTTTCTACCTTTCGGTGTAAAGCTATGTTGGAGTTGAGTCCACTGAGGTCGTCTTTTTCCACATATCCCTCCATTTCCTTCTATCTCCTGCGAGCTCCTTTATTTTCTCCCATTTTACTCCTCTTCTTTCTGCAGCTCTGCGGGCTTCATCCTTCTAGAGCTTTCTCGGTCCTCCTCTCTTTCTTTTACCTGTTTCTCTGGATTCAAACACTTGCTTTACCAGTCTTTCCTCCCCCATCCTCATTACATGTCCCAGCAATCTAAGTTTAGCACAACACAACAGCACAACGGTAGCTATATTTAAAACTGAAAAGAATGCACACGTTTGGAAGGCTTGACGTCTGGTATTCCATGTTACCAGTCAACAGACAGTTTCATTTAAGTAGGAAACTGTCTTACTTTCATGCCTATCTTCTGCTAATAGTTCCTACCCGTTTCGGATGTTGGATATCATACAGACTATTTTAACTTTCTGCACTGCTGTACGGAATACGTCAGTTGTATTCATACCAAACCAGGTCCTCAAAATTCTCAGCCATGAGATTCTCGGCCGCCCAACTCCTCTCTTTCCAAGTACTTTTCCCTGTAGTATGGACTGCAATAAGTAAAATATCTGTTCATTTCCCATGAGATGTCCCAGATAATGAAGCTTTCCTATCTTACTGTGTTAATAACTTCGCTATCTTTCTTCATCTTTCTAAGAACTTCAGCACTAGTTATATGTGCTGTCCATGAAATGCTCAGTGTTCTACAGTAGAGCCACATTTCAAAAGATTCCAGTTTCGTAGTTGTGGCTTCAGTCAAAGTCCAAGATTCTACACCGTAGAAGAGGACGGAGAATGCGTAGTAGCGTACAAGTTGTTGCAGTTATTCGGCACCTCTGTCGAATGCAGCAACGGTAAACATTAATTTAAAAAAAATACGTATAAATAATGGCGCAACAGATAATTGACTGAGCATCGGTCAGTCCTTCTTTGACGTCACGCCCCCTACCTCTTCTAACGAACTCGTTTCGCCGTTCGCCCAGCGAGCTGATTTCAGTCGACCACCCGACCGGACCGTGAGCAGAGTCACCAGCGGTCACCTCAATGGGCACTTTTCGTTGGCAGCCGCGTCTACCAAGGTAATTATGAATTCTTGGTCACCATACGTCAATGCTAGTGACGAATTATATTCGTCAGTCACGCTTGTAAAAGAAAAGCATGTATTTTATGTAAAACACTGCAGTTCGTTGTAAGCAACCATGATGTAACTTGTCTGTAGCAGTTAGCCTCTTGAGCTAAACTATTTTTAGTCAGTCAGTTAAAAAAGAAAAAGAAAGATGTTCAATGTTTAATGTCAGTATAGAATTGAATCTGTGATTTTGTAATTGTTGTAACTATGATCTTGTAAATTGCGATCATGCATTATGAGACTGAATGTGCGCGTGCAGTAACTGTTAGCCTGTACTAGAGATTCTGGAACTTTCAGCATAAAGCTTGGTTCCACGACCGGGTCCACGTATACCAGAGAACATTGACTCGCTGCAGTATTTCTTCGGCCTACCTTTCAGAACATACACGACAGCACTCCGTGGGACCAGCGGAGAAACACGTGCCCACAACGGGTTCACACACGGCATGACCGTCGACAGCAGGCTGCGAGAGCACACACCTCCCATTACCAAGTAACATTATTAATGCAGCAGGAGCTTCCAGTCTGCCAGATTGCTAGTTGAAAAGAAAATGAACTAAATTCCTTACTTTGTGTGATGCGAACTTATATCTTTTACAAAAACTTTGTAATATACGAAGGTGTTAAAATTTACATGAACAGATTATAGCTTGTGCGCTACGCGCAACAATATTGTAAACTATTATTGATTTATGCAGTTATTGATTTATGTAGTTATGGATTTATACAGCAATTGATTTATTCAGTAATTGATTTTTTAGTAATCGATTTATCCCGTAATTAATTTATTCAGTAATTGATTTTTGCTCCTCTGGCTGACTCAAAATTTATAAAAGTAAGAGGCTGATTTTCGTTGTGTAATAAGTAAACTCACGTTGATCTGCTCACTAGTTAGTGGTACTGACTGTTTTCTAACGCAACGCCCTCCCTTTGTATTTCAGTTAGAAATTACGACTATTTTAAATGTATTTTGTGTTACGTTCCTTTGAGCCCAGTGTAACGTAACGTAACGATGTCTCATCTTTGTGTTTATTGTTAAATCGTGACTTTTGAATAAACTGCTCATTCTAGTGTACACTGCTCTTGCCTTTCCAATTCTGCTCTTTATTTCTTCAGAGTGGTCCCATTGTTCGTTGACTATAGTACCAAGATTGCAGTTTGTGAACTTGTTCTTAAATACAATCATTAGCTTCGTTTTATTAACACTGATGACTAGACCATATCTGCTGCTGCTTTCTGTCACTCTATTCATTAGTTGTTGTAGCCCCTCTGCGAATATGACGGAATCATCCGTATAACGTATGTTATTTATTCTTCCACCGTTCAGAGAGATTCCCACATCACATTCATCTAAAGCTGCTCTAAAAATACCTTCCGAGTAGATGTTGAATAAAAGCGGGGATAGTGTACATCCTTGTCTTACTCCAAGCGGAATCTGCCTATAAAAATGTTTAATGTTTATAACATCTATACAAGTATATAGGCCTATAGTATTTTGTAAGTGCTATAATGTTGTTCGAGGAAAAGCTTGGACGACCACAATAGAAAGCGCAACCGTTGAATCCACAAACTCAAATCCCTGCTAATGACCGATTAAAAATGATCTAATATTATCCCCGTTTCTGCTGAAACAAGGAAATTCCTCCAATTATACGCTGATTGGCGACGGGTCAAGTGAGCGGCTGCCACAGCGGTCAGTTTAAGTTACCAGGTAACGCTAATTCCCACAACGACACTTGATCTAATTGGCTGCGGTAAATTAGCGGAAGCTAAACCACACGAGAACCATATGTTTACGTCAACCGTCTCAAGGGGCACAGCTGAGCCACCAACGGAAATCAACTTCTCTACACAATTTAAAAACGAATAGAAACAATCTGTTACTAACTAAAAGAAACAAATAAGCGTACATCACACCTAATAGTACAGTATATTTGTACTATTCCGTGTGTTGAAAACATTAAGTATTGTGGTGGTTCCTGTTATAAGTGAAAGCATAATTTACTTTCCGCAAAAGAAGTTATTCAAATGAGATTATTTTCTTTGTATGTTTTGTCTTACCGAAAGTACTATCGAATGGGAAGTGCGTAAAATACAATTTTAAAGTCATTGTATTGGTATCCGCGTCACAATTATTATAATTAAAATTTAAAGTTTTTACCTTAATCCGTCTATGTGACCGCTTAATTTTGTTGTATACCATTTTCGCTTGACAAGCTTCCACTTTTAAAGTCATTGTATTGGTATCCGCGTCACAATTATTATAATTAAAATTTAAAGTTTTTACCTTAAACCGTCTATGTGACCGCAAAATTAAGCGGTCACATAGACGGATTAAGGTAAAAAATTTAAATTTTAATTATAAAATACAATGCAAATATCGAAGAAATTATTTTGTATACACCCATCCTAAAAACACTTACAATGCTAGCAGAGGTGTTCTAAATCTAAGGAAAGATAAAAGTGAATTAATTTAATTCTTCAACAGAGAAGAAGAAAAATAAGAAGTACGGGAAGGAGAAAAAATCAGGAGGAGGCGGGGTCAATGAGAAGGTGAAGGAGGAGAAGAAGGGATATTAATAATAACAATAATAATAACAACATTAACAACAAGACGAAGGCGAAGACGATGATGATGATAATGATCACGATCATGATGATGATAAAAAGGAGAAGGTGGAAGAGGAAATGTTGGAAGACGAGAAGAAGGAGTAGGGAGGAGAAAGGACGAGGACGAGAACGAAAACGAGGACAGGGACAGGGACAGGGACAGAAACAGGAACAGGAACAGGAACAGGAACAAGACCAGGAAAATAACAAGATCAAGGATACGACAATGATGACAATTATGAGAAGGAGCAGGAGGTGTTGCATGAGGAGGAGGCGGAGGAGGACGTCGACGACGATGACGTGAAGGAGGACAGCTATGACGAGAAGGAGGGGAGGAATAGGAGGAGGAGGACGACAAAGACGAGATGGATGATGAGGTGTTGGCGGAGGAGTCGGTTGCTGGTAGGAGGGGAGGGGAGGAAGGAGAAGATCATAATGAGGGCAGTTAGATGGGTGAGTGAGGAGGAGGATTTGGCAGAGGATGAAGATGAAGAAGACGATAGTGATGATGGTGATGATAAATGTCTACTTCTGTGCAGTCTGTAAAATATTAATGTTACTAGTCTAAGAATATGCTAATGTTAATTGAGTAAATTAATATTAATATTAATAGGAATACTTACATGGTATCATTTTTCTATACCTAGTCTCACCTATTACCTTTGTATAAGTCAGCATGAGGATTGGGCATACGTATAGATTTAAATAAGTTTGACTTTAAATTTTAGAGGAACCCGGAAGTGCTATATAAGTTTATGGTGATGTTGTCAAGATCTTTCCCAATATATGTTTAAACCAATATTTTCTCTGTAAAATAATTAGACGGAAGTTTCAAACTTCGTCAAACGCTTATTGTTCCATTTACAGTTTATGTTTGGTAGAATTTAAATTTTTTTTTTTTTGGCTCAAAAATATATTATAAAAGGAAAGTGAAGACTGGACGCAATTTCTTATATTACAACATTATAAAGATTAATATTAAAACATTACAAACATTAATCTGTTTCTGAAATCAAGTGTTTTAGAACTAACTAATGTTCTCTAATTATGTGGTGTATGTTTTACACATTTAACGATCTAGTACTTTAAAAGGTTTAAATATTTAAACAGATAATCGATTTGGAAATTATGAAAAACACAAGATATTCTTACGACGGCCTCTCGGACTGTCGTATATTATACAGAAACAAAGTACAGACACGAAGTAATCACTGATTACCACCTTTAATTACTCACAAATAAGAATTTGCTATCAACGAGATGATACTCATGAGAAATGAACAGACATTTTACTTATTGCAGTCCATACTACAGAGAAAGTACTTGGAAAGAGAGGAGTTGGGCGGCCGAGAATCTCATGGCTGAGAAATTTAAGGACCTAGTTTGCATGAATACAACTGACTTATTTCGTACAGCAGTACAAAAAGTTAAAATAGTCTGTATTATATCCAACATCCGAAACGGATAGGAACTATTAGAAGAACAAGATCAAGAAGATACTCTCATACAATAATTCAAGTTACATTGTCCACTCGCAATAATAATGTCATCTATTAGAGTTCCGCGCCAATTATAACACAATAATCACTTTCTAATAGTCAGCAAGTAAAGGAACACGCCTAAAATTCTACAAGGTGATGGCTCTTTCCACACTTCTTTATGGGCCTGAGAATTTGACTCTAACCAAAGGGCAGGCCAGTCGCATCAAGGCGGCTGAAATGAGATTTCTCAGCTACTTGGCAGGGTGTACTCTCCATGGTCATAGAAGAAACACGGGTATACTTCAGGAATTGAATACTATGAGCATTCTCGACAGGATCGCCTAGTACGATTTGCCTATTTGAGGCCGGAACAAACCATTCTTGGTTTAAACCTTGAGGATGATGATGATGATAATCATTTTCCACTAATCCACAACATTTACTTGATTCGCGCTGTACAATAACGCCAGGTGTAACTGACTTCTAAGCCAGCCCCTGTTGCTTATACCGGTCCCGCAGATAATGTTGTTTATATCGGTTTCACAATAATGTTCCGTACTCCTGGCCGCGTGCCAACATAATTTGCGTAGTTAAGAGTTCGAACAGTGTAGAGTGTACTTGACCAAACGGCCTTGAGCGAGACACTGAACCTACTCGGCTAGACGAGAACGTGCGGAACGTTTACGTAACATTACTCACTGACATTACCCACTGCATGGTTTACTCACCATATGGAGAAGAGTAATTGGGATAACATCCTGGGGCTGGGGCTGACAACGGCGACTATATAAAGCTGACAGTCTGTCCAATTAATTAATTACTATTATATAATTACTTCACAGAATAAAATATAGAATAAAAATATATTTTTATTTCCTAAAGGAATAAAAAGTATCGGTACGGAGAACCATACATGACTTCCATATTCTAAGATTTATATTTAAAATCATTTTCGAAATGAAATATTACCATAGAAACTACTTCTTTCTACTTACTGCTTCAGCCTTAACCACAGTACTGTGGTCACTAACGTATACCACCTCACGTTATCGCACTCGATTTTCACCGATGATGGAAGTCGATGGCATTGCCCAAACGTCTGGTTTTGTAGAAAACATTGGACTACGGCCAAATATCCCGGGAAGGAATTTTAACAAAAACTACTTCTTTGTTGCCGATAACGTTGTACACATATATATGAAAAATATGCATAAAATTAATGGCTTGTATAAGTTAATGATTGATCTCCATTAAGTAGTGCTCAGGTTTCCAAAGTTTTAGTACTATGATGTCCGTAATTAAAACATCAGAGTAGGTTTAGTGTGTATGAGGGTACACCGTGGACAAAAATTTTCAACATTTCCTATTGAGCGTTGCTTAGAGTAAAGCTGCGAATCTACAGTGTAAGTTTCACAGAACAAACACGCGAAAAAGAAGGAGCGCTCCGAAGTCACTCATGGACCCTCAGCATCTTGCAGAGGGTTCATTCCCTAAAGACGAAAAGTCTGTCTATGAATCGTTCCTCTGTAAACACGTGCAGTTACACTGCCCAGCGATCCACAGGAAGCAAATCGCTATCCACGCTGGACACTTTTTCGGCTTGCACGCGTTATGTTGGTGTGGGTTTCGGCACTTTCCATTTAAAAAGCGTGCAATTGTAAGAAAATAAACAAGAATGAGGCCAGAGATAACGCGAATTGTGTGTGTGTGTCTTCCCTGCCTTTTTATTGCGGTAGTCATAATAATAAAATGGAAACGTAAATATTACATAACTGAGATATGCTTGCCTGCCACGAACGATATATTTTCTCTCATACATGATATACATTAAAATGAAAAAATTATAATATTATTGCCTGGCAGTAAAATTATTTATTTTTAACAATTACCATTGTTTGAAAAAGTTTAATGAATTTTCAAGTACTTTACTGTTGTTAAAACGTAAAAGGTTGCTGGTAAACTACCCCTTCCCCTTAACCGATCTTCACCAAAATCAAAATTCCTTGAGATCTCTACAATTCATGACGTATGCAAAAAATATTTCATTCTGTTTGAATTTGCGGCTCTTATCGTTTGCCATATAAAATTACCCTTGATAAAAAACGTTGCAGGTAAACTACCCCTTCCCCTTAACCGATCTTCACCAAAAACAAAAAGTCTTGAGTACTCTACAAATCAGGGCTGTATGCAAAAAATTATTTGATTCTGTTTGAATTTGCGGCTGTTATCGTTTGCCATAGAAAATACCCTTGTTAAAACATAAAACGTTACTGATAAACTACCCCTTTCCCTTAACCGATCTTCACCAAAAACAATAGGTCTTGAGAACTCTACAATTTAGGGCTGTATGCAAATAATCTTTTAATTCTGTTTGAATTTGCGGCTGTTATCGTTTGCGAAAAAAAAAATTACCCTTGATAAAAAAACCGTTGCAGGTAAACTACCCCTTTCCCTTAACCGATCTTCACCAAAAACAATAGGTCTTGAGAACTCTACAATTTATGGCTGTATGCAAATAATCTTTTGATTCTGTTTGAATTGCGGCTGTTATCGTTTACCAAAAAAAATTACCCTTGATAAAAAAAAACCGTTGCCGGTAAACTACCCCTTCCCCTCAACTGATCTTCACCAAAAACAATAGGTCTTGAGTACTCTACAAATCAGGGCTGTGCGCAAAAAATTATTTGATTCTGTTTGAATTTGCGGCAGTTATCGTTTGCCATAGAAAAAATCTACAGACAGACACACACAGACAGACAGACAGACACACACACAGACACTTTTCGAAAAACGTTTTTTTTTCATGTTTTGAGTGTAGTACAATCAGAATCTGCAATAATCTCGAACACGATTTTTTTTGCCATCACCATACTTCCATTTCCTTAAGGAATATGGAAGTAATATAGAAAAAATCCTACGATTACAGAGAAGCGGAATTTATGAATTAAAATGTAAAGACTGCAACAAAGTGTACCTAGGTGAGACAGGAGGGAAATTCGTATGCAGGTTGTCTGACCACAAACGTGGAGAAGGTAATAGAACAACGAATTCGTTATATCATAATTATATCAATTCATTATCATGACATTTCATAGAAGAAAACCATAAGTATGTGAATCCTTTGGAAGATTGTAAAACTTTAAAAATAGTAAATAATACAGTTGAAAAGAAGCTTAGGGAGGAGTTAGAAATATTGAAAGAAAGAGAAAAAGTGTTAGACAATTTAATGAATATTAAAACTAAATTTGATAATGAAGAAATATTTTATAACATAATTAAAAGTAAAAGATAGATAACAAGAAATAGATAAAAGTAATTAAAGAGAACGGATAGATAACATTAAGAATTAAATTGCATAGGACTATTGGATGTTTTAAAATAAGTGTGAGTGACCTCGCCCACAAGCGTAAATGAGAACGGCGGTAGGTTTCAAAAAGAATGCACACACACACACACACACACACACACACACACACACACACACACACACACAACAAACACATAAACACAAGGAATGTGCTAGAAAAATATGTAACTGTACAGACGGGGGCGACAGGGCTCGGAGGTAGGGTAGGGACAGTTGAATTATAGCTTGTTGTGTGTGGCCAGAGCGGAGAGGTGGGGGTGTGAAGGGTTTGGTTTCTACTTCCTCTTGTTAATGCCGATCTGACGATGAGCTGTGAAGCTTGAAAGCGCTAATCGGAATAATTTTTCTATAGTCGTGTGCAACAGTAATAATACTGATTTTAATTAATTAATTACTATTATATAATTATTTCACAGCATTATTGTCTGCAGTACTCGTTTGCTAGTTGCTGTTACAGAAAGGAGCCACTAGTATTAGTTAACAATATTTTAATATTTTAAGAAGCACAGGGTTTAAATATTTTAATCTGATATTGCTACGACAATTACGTAACACTCTCCAAAAGTCAGCAGGTGCAGTTACGTAAGCGTTCTTACGTAAGTCGGCAGGTGCAGTTACGTAAACGTTCTTACGTAAGTCGGCAGGTGCAGTTACGTAAGCGTTCTTACGTAAGTCGGCAGGTGCAGTTACGTAAGCGTTCTTACGTAAGTCGGTAGGTGCAGTTACGTAAACGTTCTTACGTAAGTCGGCAGGTGCAGCTACGTAAGCGTTCTTACGTAAGTCGGCAGGTGCAGGTACGTAAACGTTCTTACGTAAGTCGGCAGGTGCAGGTACGTAAGCGTTCTTACGTAAGTCGGCAGGTGCAGTTACGTAAACGTTCTTACGTAAGTCGGCAGGTGCAGTTACGTAAACGATGTACACGTTTCTCGGCTAGCCGGGCAGGAGCAGTGCCTCCGTCAAGGCTGTGCACTAAAGTAGCTTCCAAACTGTTCGCGCACTCTCAACTACGCTAATTATGCCGACACCCCGCAAAAAGAATCTCAATTGTTCTGGAACTTCAGCGGGGTACATATGGTTTCTATGGTCCCACCGATTGTCGTACGGTACAGTAGAAAACAGAGTACAGACACCGAAGTCACTGATCACCAGCTTTAATTAATCACAATTTGAAACAGTTTGAAATCAACAACTTATTCAACAGGATTACACCCGTACAATAATTCGAGTTAAATTTGTACACAGGCAATAATAATGTAAAGTAATAGAGTCCCGCACAATAGTCGTTTTTCACTAATAACCATTTGAGACGCACTCAGTAAATTGCCCGACATAAACTGAAACTAAGCGAAAATTGTTGCGCCTTTATGCCCTGCAGGGTTCCGTTATATCCGTCCTTAACAAGCACTTGAATTGTCTAGAGGATACTTCTGTGCGGCCTTGGCAGAAACACGCATTTGCTGGTCTAGCCGGGAAACGCGTAAAACGACACTATCGTCTGTACGACAATGTTCCGTATTGCGTAACAATATAATGGTCTGCGGCCCGCTTAGACGTTAGATACAGCTGTCGATATTGTAGAGTGCGGAACAAGTGATTGTTGCGGATTAGTGAAAAGTAATTATTGTGTTATAAATAGCGTGGGACCCTGATAGTTGACATTATTAATGGGTGTCGACTAAGTTAACTTGATTTATTCTATTAGAGTACCTTGTTGATTTTAAATTGTTATTTATGACTAATTAAAGTTGGTAATTAGCGATTTCACTGGTGTCTGTGTTTTCTTTCCACTGACCAACACGACGATCCGTGACACCGTCGTGACAATACACTTTAAATTATTTTAAAATATTTTAAATCTCTCAACCCAATTAACGCTTAAACTTTTTATTGTAGGTTACCATGTGTGATTTCAATCCCGTAATCAAATTTATATATTATAATTAATTATAAGCTTATAAATATACATAGTTCAAGTTATAAGCTTGTTCATATTAGAAATTTTCGTTCGTTCATTAATATAGGCCTATTACCTGTTAGATTAGCTCAGTTTATGTGTGCGAATGTGTGTGTGTGTGTGTGTGTGTGTGTGTGTGTGTGTGTGTGTGTGTGTGTGTGTGTGTGTGTGTGTGTAGAGTTGTTTCTCTTTTTTTTTTTTAGAATTTTACAGATGTTGGTGTACGTTATTTCCAGCTCACAAGATAAAATATTACTTTCTTAATACACAAAAAAGTTATATAACAAATACTGAGAAACTAGGCCTGTTTATCGTAGTACCACAACAAAATTGTTCTAACGCTAGGCAGGAGCGCGTAAACGATCATAAATCATGTAACACAACAACCATACCTCTCACTCTGTCTGTCTGTCTATCTGTCTGTCTGTCTGTCTGCCTGCCTGCCTGTCTGTCTGTCTGTCTGTCTGTCTATCTCTCTCTCTCTCTCTCTCTCTCTCTCTCTCTCTCTCTCTCTCTCTCTCTCCCCCTCTCTCTCTCTCTCCCCCCCCCCTCTCTCTCTCTCTCTCTCTCTCTCTCTCTCTCTCTCTCTCTCTCTCTCTCTCTCTCTCTCTCTCTAATAACACGCCTGTGTGTGCTTGTATATATATATATATGTATAATTTATACTGTTATTGTGTGTGACTGTAGTGTATATATTTGTTTTTTGAGGATTCTCGATGTTGAACGATTTGAAAATTGTGTCATGTTTTGTATTGATTTGTATTTGTTCAGGAATAACAAACATAAAACAGACTAATTCCACAAATACTGCACAAAATACAAAATCAGGAACGCTGGGGAAAGGAACAATACGCTTCTCGAAACATGTACCAAATAAGGGAATAAAACATTTTCAGGCAAAGAATTTATAAATATTAAATAAATTATATATATGTATCGAGGAATAGACTGTAGCAAAAAGTGTTTAAATATACATATAGTATAGAAATTTCATGGTAAAATTTGTACAATAATTATTATACAATATTTGTTATAAAGACAAGCGTCACACAAATAACTAAAACTTTAGTACTTTAAAAGGCTTACAGAAAACAAATAACCTAACCATACATGCAAACAAATAAACAATCTGAATATTAATGAAAACACAATATATTTTGTCTGGTTTGAAATTATTAATTACACGACATTTATTTTACCTTATCCTTGAAACGTAAAAGAAGGAAAATAAGAAAGTGGGGTTAAAATTACTTCCCGGGATGTTTGGCCGTGGTCTAAAGTTTATTACAAAACCATACGTTTTGGCAGTGTTATCGACTGCCATCTTCAGTGAAATTGAGTAACGCTAACGTGAGGTGGTATACGGTAACGTTAGTGACCACAGTACTAACTTATACCACCTCACCTTAGCTTTACTCGACTTCAATGAAGATGGCAGTCGATGGCATTGCCGAAACGACTGGTTTTGTAATAAAGTTTAGACCACGGCCAAACAGCCCGGGAAGTAATTTTAACCAAATTGACTCCGACCGTAGGTGTAAGCCTACGTAACACATTAGAGGAACGAGTGTTTGTATTTTAAACAATATATTTTCTCAACAATAAATTAAACAAATGGAAATTTTTTATTATTATTAATAACAGTTCTAAGCCAACGTACAGGTTGGTTGTCCTTATAAATTGAAATTCTAAAATTTCTGTGTATGTCTTATTAAATTTGGAAAAAAATATATATAGAATTTTAAATTTTTAAATCGATGAAACAATTTAAAATAAAATTGAAATTTTTTACAGTCGTCTTCACATATTTCGACGCATAATATTGTTGGATGCAAAACTGAAACTGAAGAGAGAGTCATAGAGGCAATACTGTTACTTCCTCATCGGGAAACTGATATAAGTAGTAAATGATGCCCGATTAATGAAAAAAGGAAGTGTAAACATTTAGGAAGTCATGATAATAAAAGAGATCTGTACCTGAGGTTTTCACAGCCGGCATCAACTGTATTAGAATAAAATTGATTTATCTCCGCCCTGTTAGGCCATGGTCCGCAAATGGTGTGTAATAGGACCTAAACCTGTTTTATATTTAAAACATTAAAAAAGAGTTCCTACTACATTAACGTAGTGAAAAAATAATAACATAGCCTAAAGTGTAAGAGATTATGAAAAAATCGTTTAATTTTTATTACCCTCGGGGAAGGAGTCCGGTTCCGTTCGCCCCCTCCCCGTAAATACGCCCCTGAATGAGATACATATATCTAAAGGCAGAGGCCTCTCAGAGGGTGCTTATCGGAATTTGAAAAAATAGAAGATTCTGGCATAATATTATTTTAAGAAAAGTTATTAAGTTTTTGTAAAATATACTTGACTCATTTAAAATATACTTGGAACAAGCCCTCAAAACCTGGAAAAAGAAATGCCACAAAATGGGGTTCCGTCTAATTGACAACACAGTGTACACACTGTGTTTCCTGAGTCGTGGTTGCGCAGGACTATCGCGACATGGAATACATGACACGAAAACTTATAGACGAATATAAGCTATGGGGCCTTGAAGTAAACACAGGGAAAACGGAGTATGTGTGCATTGGTGGGGAACAGAAGAATTTAATTTTAGAAGACGAACAAGAAATAATAAATTGCAGTAGCTATAAATACCTAGGACCAACAGTTACAGAAGATGGTAGTCTAGATAAAGCGATAAGAGAAAGAAATAACTTGGGAAGAAAATCAATATCATTGCTGAACAACATATTGTGGGACCAACAAATATCAAAACAAAATAAACATCGTATATACAATACAATTGTGAAACCAATTACGTCATACGGGTTGAAATATGGCCAACAACACAAAGAACAGAAAAGTTGTTGGAGGCTACTGAGATGGATTATTGGCGAAGAGCGGCAGGGAGGTCAAAACTGGAAAAAGTAAGAAACGTCAGAATCCGGGAGATAATGGGGGTACAGTGCTCTATTGTTGACATAAAAACGAAACAGCTAAGGTGGTTTGGGCATGTGCAAAGAATACCGGATAATCGACCCCCCAAGCAAATTTTGAGATGGACACCATACGGTCTTAGGCGAAGAGGAAGACCTAGGTTGAGTTGGAGAGAAGGCATCAACCGGGCAATGAGAGACTGGGAATAGGAAAAAGAATCTTGGTTGGATCGAGACCAATGGAGACTAGGGATCCGAAGACGTATGATAACGTTATGAACCGATTTATATATATATATATATATATATATATATATATATATATATATATTGTAACGATATAATTACAAACACAAATATAAATTTGTTTATATTTAATAAATAAATGTTTGTGTAAGAAAGAATTTTGTTTATAATTTTTTTTATTTATAATTAATTAATTATGTTCTGTGGTGTTCCGAATCTTTTGTTAATTTGTTTAATTGTTTTAACGACTTTTCTGTATTTTTAAATTCTCTCGCCACTTGATAGAATTGTCTCCTACTACAATCGATATGTGAACTTTTTCTTATTTGTAGGTTATCTTCCTTTGTGGTGGTGAAGTTCTGGTAGTTAACTCAATTAAAATTAACTATTACGTTAATTATCTATTAAGAATGAAAAATGTTCAATTTTGTAATATATAAGCAATTTTATTAGCAAATATTTATTATTCGACTCTTTATCGATTTATAAATCGATTCTCAGGGTATCGTTAATTCGTACAATTATTTATATTAGGATTCTTTTAGCAGTTATTTTAGGTAAAGTCAGAGAAATAAGGACAAAGTATGAAAAGTATAACATTACAATATATATCAGTTTAAAATTTAAAAGTACATATATGACATTTAAAATATAATGTTAAGTATAGAAATTGTCAGACCAATGCAGCTTCGTAGTTGGAGTCGCATTGAACTGTGGGAAGAAAATGGCCGCTCCTCGTGTACAGTTGACGACGATCACACCTCGCTGTTTCAGTTTCCAATAAAAGATGCTTTCCCTCTGAATTTTCGTCTCTGTAGCTGCAATTCTTCCTTCTCGTGTTGGTGTAGTGTTTCTGGTTCAGTGTTAGTGTTCTACTTTGAAAAATGGTGTAGTTTTAAGTCAATTTCACTTTTGTCTGTTAGGCCGATATTTGCACTTTTGTATTGTGGGGTGTAATTACTGTTTTAATAGTTTAAATGTTATATTCACTGGTGTTCTGTGCTGTATTGTATTAATTGAATGTCTGTAGGTATTTGTTTCACTGATTTTCCGTTTAAAAATGTGTTTTCACAAAACTCGCGTTATTTACATTTGGCTTACAAAACATTCGCCACTGTAGTAGCAATTAGGTTAAGAGTGACTAAGTGCTTGCATCGAGTGTATCATTCAACGTCTAATAATCAACTAACTTACTTCTTTCGTCTTTGGCTAAAGTTTTAGCCAAACCAATATTATTCAATACATTGTTCCAAATATATTTGCATCCTGTGCATGTGAGAGATTTACATTATATAACTGATTATATTTTTGTTATTCTTCAAATTTATTAACTACTACTACTACTCTCCAGCACTACAGCCCATGGTGAGCCTTGGCTTCCGCTACGACCCGTCTCCACTCAACTCTGTCCATTGCCTTCAATCTCCAGTTCCTAATGCCCATCTTTCTCAGATCTTCTTCCACATCCTGCTGCCATCTTCTTCGTGGCCTGCCTCTTCTTCTTTTGCCCATTATCGTTCCACTTAATATAGTTTTGGGCATCCTCGTAACATTCATACGGGATACGTGTCCCAGCCATCTAATTCTAGCTGATTTTATGTGTCTCACCAGGTCTTGTCCACCAATCAACTCATTTATTTCACTGTTATTTCGGATCCTATACATATTCCCTTCCTTCACTGGTCCAAATATCTGCCTCAATAATTTATTAACTAGTAAATACATAATCTTCTTCTTCAGTTCATTCTGCTTAATTTGATACCAGATAATGTAGTTTTATTAAGTTTTTGATCTAAATTTGTATTTTTACCTCATTTTGTAAAGTGTAAGTTTCAAAAATCAGTTCCTGTCCTTGTATTCAAAATGATGCCATTTTACAAGTTATATTAATGATTATATTAAATCTCAGATTGTAATAAAAGGTTTATCTTCCCTTAATTTCTTGCAATTACATTAATTGGTTATGTTTTAAAATATTATACAGTAACATATGACTCCCCTCTCTGAATTTTGAGTTTTTACATTTCCATTTTTAACAATAATTCTGGCTATAATTTTACAGAATCTTTCTTAACTATATTTCCAATTACATGACTTTATTACTGATTTACCTTATATAAATTCCTTCAGTTTAATTGTATTTCTATACTTATTTTCTCAGTTTTGATGATGTTTAGTTTTTAGCATTTGGCCTAGATTTCTAACAGTTTTTACATACAAAGTTTTTTAAATAATACATATTGATTTATACCCTCTCTGACTTTCATTGTATTGTGACATAAATTAACATTTTCTTATTGTAAACAAAATAACAATTAGTATATGGTTCATACTATTAATACATAACACCTAATTCAAATTAACATTTGTCTTTCCAAAATCAGACATTTTATACTTAATGATTAACAATAATACATAATAGATATATTATAAATAAAGGATGTTGTTTAATTCTGACATTTTATACTTAATTATTAACAATAATACATAATAAATATTTCATAAATAAAAAATGTTAGTTGTTCTGACATTTTTAAACTTGCTTATTTCTAATACCTTATTCTACATAAACAAAACATAATTACTATAATCTTATACTCTATTTCTTCTTAGATTCTACTTTCAGTTCTTATCTGTTTTTATTTTTATGGGGTAAAGACTCTTTGTCACTTCACTTTTATTATGTATGCCCTGCTCTTGTTTTATTTTGGTCATTCTAATGAATGTTATATAAAAAGAGTGGCAGTTATCTAAAAAACACATGTATTATCTTGTCATGATAATACTTTATTTACATTATTCATGGACACAAATTAAAGCACTTTAAAGTTGTAATATTTCACCATCTACTTAGTTTGTGAACTTCAATATTGAAACATAATGTTTATTTTTTATAACACTAAAACTTGCACTGATTCTCTTTTTATTCCTTGATTTTTTTTCTAAATAGTTATATAGTTCTACTGAAATCAAGAAATCTATTTATAGAATATAATGAAGGTTTGTTTTTTGGTATTATATTATTATCTCACATTGGTTCACTTTCAATTCTTACATTATACACTTTTTGGCTTACATTTATTTTACATGTGGTTTTTAAATTTGATATTTTGTTATACTTTCCTTTATTATTATTATATTTATCAGTTTCTTTTTGGGTTTGGGTTTTTTATATAAGAGCACTCCTTCTTCTTGTGGATGCTGTCTTGTTCTTGTTTCTTCATTGATCCCTTCTGTTCTTCTTGTTTCTTATAAAATTATTTCCTTCATCTTCTTGTGGATGTCATCAGGTTTTGGGTTTCTTCCTCACCTACTCTTCTTGTTTCTTACAACATATTTTCTTTTCTTGTTGTGGATCTAGTTATTTTCTGGGTTTCTTCCCCACCTACTCTTCTTGTTTCTTACAACATATTTTCTCTTCTTGTTGTGGATTTAGTCATTTTCTGGGTTTCTTCCTTACCTACTCCTATCCTACCTGGGTATTACCTTTTTTCATATTTAGTTTCTTTAAATTTATTTTGATGATTCATCACTCTTTGTAATATTTGTTTTACATGAACTTTTATTTTAATCTATGATTGTACTCCACGGTGGTTCTTAATTAATTCTTTATATTATTTTACTTTCTTCGGATTTAAACAATGTTATTATTTTATTTTTATGATCATTTTACCAATCATTATTTTTGACATTATCTGTCATGCTACTATATATATATATATATATATATATATAAAGTTTTTGTCCAGAAAGTCCGCGTTTCTCTGCATTCAATTTGGACTGCTGTTTCTTCTGTAAGATTTTGGCGCTATTTGAAATTTTATAAAATTTTCGTAGTCCACAGAGACGATTAAAATTTATTTAACTTCTTTTCGATATCTCCAAATCTCTTACGAGATTCCACAATCCAACTATTCTTATAATATTCTTTAATACAAGCCAATTTATTCGCGGGCCAATATGCAATGTTCGTGCACAGTACAAAAACAGCTGCCACGGACGCCAAACATACTGGTATTCAGAATCACAAATTGGGGTTAAGGGTCGCCACCACTTGTGTGGGTGTGGAGTGGTCTTAACTTGGACTTTCAACAACGACCCGACCAACCTTGTTAAGAGAAATTGAGAGACTCTACTACGGTCAGGTGTAGACGCTTACGCAGCAAAACCCAATAATATAAATGCAAATTTGTTCTATTCAAAAAGTAATATGAAAAAACAAAGCAAGGTGATCATTTTTTACGTTGATGTAATTAATGAATATACTATAAAATCCTGTATTCCAGTTTATCATCCATCTTATCAAACGTACACATTGATTGTGTTATAATCAAATTGACATTGATTGTGTTATAATCAAATTGACATTAATTTTGTTAAAATTAAATTGACATTGATTGTGTTATAATCAGATTGACATTGATTGTGTTATAATCAAATTGACATTGATTGTGTTATAATCAAATTGACATTGATTGTGTTATGGTCAAATTGACATTGATTGTGTTATAGTCAAATTGACATTGATTTTGTTAAAATTAAATTGACATTGATTGTGTTATACTCAAATTGACATTTATTTTGTTAAAATTAAATTGACATTGATTGTGTTATAATCAATTTAACATTGATTGTGTTATAATAAAATTGACATTGATTTTGTTAAAATTAATTTGACATTGATTGTGTTATAATCAAATTGACATTGATTTTGTTAAAATTAAATTGACATTGATTGTGTTAAAATTAAATTGACATGGATTGTGTTATAGTCAAGTTGACATTGATTTTGTTAAAATTAAATTGACATTGATTGTGTTATACTCAAATTGACATTGATTTTGTTAAAATTAAATTGACATTGATTGTGTTATAATCAATTTAACATTGATTGTGTTATAATCAAATTGACATTGATTTTGTTAAAATTAAATTGACATTGATTGTGTTATAATCAAATTGACATTGATTGTGTTATAATCAAATTGACAGTGATTGTGTTATAGTCAAATTGACATTGATTGTGTTATAGTCAAATTGACATTGATTTTGTTAAAATTAAATTGACATTGATTGTGTTATACTCAAATTGACATTGATTTTGTTAAAATTAAATTGACATTGATTGTGTTATAATCAATTTAACATTGATTGTGTTATAATCAAATTGACATTGATTTTGTTAAAATTAATTTGACATTGATTGTGTTATAATCAGATTAACATTGATTGTGTTATAATCAAATTGACATTGATTGTGTTATAATCAGATTGACATTGATTTTGTTAAAATTAAATTGACATTGATTGTGTTAAAATTAAATTGACATGGATTGTGTTATAGTCAAGTTGACATTGATTTTGTTAAAATTAAATTGACATTGATTGTGTTATAATCAATTTAACATTGATTGTGTTATAATCAAATTGACATTGATTTTGTTAAAATTAAATTGACATTGATTGTGTTATAATCAAATTGACATTGATTGTGTTATAATCAAATTGACACTGATTGTGTTATAGTCAAATTGACATTGATTGTGTTATAGTCAAATTGACATTGATTTTGTTAAAATTAAATTGACATTGGTTGTGTTATACTCAAATTGACATTGATTTTGTTAAAATTAAATTGACATTGATTGTGTTATAATCAATTTAACGTTGATTGTGTTATAATCAAATTGACATTGATTTTGTTAAAATTAATTTGACATTGATTGTGTTATAATCAGATTAACATTGATTGTGTTATAATCAAATTGACATTAATTGTGTTATAATCAGATTGACATTGATTGTGTTATAATCAAATTGACATTGATTGTGTTATAATCATATTGACATTGATTTTGTTAAAATTAAATTGACTTATCTCCGGACTATGAGGCCGTTGTCCACCCCTGCTGTTATGAACAGACGTTTCGGCCTCCCATCTGAAGGGCATCATCAGTGTGAGAACGATTCGGTAACTGACGTGTTCGTTCTTTGTCAGTTAACCACAGTACTGTGGCAAAGATTGTTTTGCGGCCCTGAGGAGGCCCGTTTAAATACATTTGTTCATTTGGCACGCTACAATCTTTTCCACAGTAAGTTGCCACAGTGTAATCAGGACCGCAAACAAGAAAATTGGTTTTCATAATGTCTATCGAATACAAGGACGATACTTCGAACGTGATATTCCGAATGTTAGACAGAAGCTGAATAGATCTTAGAAGCGGTGGAATGATCATATCTTCGTATCACATTCAGTGCGGTAGTGCATTATATATGTAACTGATCGAGCTAAAAGCATGCGGAAAAGGACAGAAACGTTATCTCTGAAGTTTTTTTAAACTCTGTTCTCATTAATAACAAGATTAAAAAGCAGACAAAATACTTCAGATAAACCAGTAATTTCAGATAAAAAGCTGAAATATTCTCTTATTTAAGCAATAGAAATTAAATATTTTTACGTTTGCAGCTGGGTAAATGAGAACAAATAATACCTCGACGAATTAGTAATTCTGTTTGACAGTTACTAATTACTTTTAAAGTGACATGTGTGAGAATTGCATTGAAACACTTTTATTTGTTCAGTTATAATTTTGTAATTAAAACACTAACTGACAGGAATTATAATGTTGGCTAGCTTGCATAATTTTATCTGTACGTTGCACATGTGAGATGATCTGCTGACTAGTATTACTCCTAATAGACAGTGGAGATTACGAAGTTTATAAATGGAGATTCGGAATGCGATTTTCAGATAACCATTGCGTAGGAAAAAAAACACTGCTATACTTGTGACGGCACTGTGTTTGAATTCGCGCGCGCATGCAAGCGCGCGTGTGTGTGAAAAGTGAAGCAGCTGACTTAATAACTGGACATTTCCGATCTCAGGTTGCAAAGCTCTCTATAACCACACCTTTTAATCAGTGAATAAATTTCTTCTACACATTGTTAAGACGTTCTCATTTATCGTCGTATGGTAGAGTGGAAAGCAAAATACAAGACACCAATAAAGTCACCATAAAAACCAGCTTTAATTATCACAGTTAACAGTCAGTAATCAACACGTTATTCAACAAGATTACTCTCGTACAACAATTCAACTTACTCTGTCCACACAAATAATAATGTCAACTATAAAGAACTCCGCACTGCAGTCATTTTAAGGTAACCATGTATTCCCTATACCGCGCATGTAAATAATATGCATATTTCGGTACACTTTTTTAAAAAAGTACTTTAGATAGGGCACTGAAACTTTGTAGACTTTTTTTTATAGGTTGTCCCATCTTATTAACCTAAATTTAATTTAATCCAAGTAATTTAAAATGATATAAATAATTTTTTTTAAATACAAAGCAAAATTCAAATATGTACTAAATTTACATTTTGTTTTTAATAATTTAACAAACCTTTGAACATTAAAGTAGGTTAACATTGTAAGACATGTTACTGAGAATAGCTAAAAAAAATCTCAGGCCTTTAGTAGTTATGGTCTAGGAGAAAAGTTGTACTTACATGTGAAAAAAATTAATTTTTCAGGAGAGCGGAAAAACAAGTCATAGGTAGTTCACTGCACACTAAAAGTTTCCTGCACCATAGTCATTATACTTTTCCTCACATATTTCGTCTTTCTTCCTGTTGACATTTCTTTTTTTCTTTCCTTGTGTTCTTGGTGGTGTCATAAATTGTTCTGTTAGCTTCTAAAATCCTTATTTTATCAATATGCTTTAGCCCTACAACACAGTTCCTTCCATCATCACCACACAAGCTTTCTAAAACTATAACTTTTCCAAGGGCCCCATAGTTGAAAGTAATAATGGCATCCATGACACCAATTCTTAGTGTTGGAGGAGTCACTAAGTTGTTTTTGGAAATTCTAGTCCAAATTACATTATTCAACGCCTCATTCGGCTTTTGAGTACGTCCATTCGTGCATTTTTCCAGGAGGTTTTTATCTCCCAAATCTTTAAAAATTGGCTTGATACTTGACATTACTGCTTCTGGTACACTATTTTTATGTGTGTACTTTTCACCAGTGATGAGAGACTTCTGGTATTTGCACCAAGAAGTTTCTCCTTTGGGGCACAACGAATGTTGTGGTTTATCGTCAATTGACAGTTTATGGAAGTATGTTGCCCTTACTGCCGTTCTCATTTTTTCCACATCATCCAAATTATCTTTAATGGCTTTCCCATAGTATACCTGGAAGCTATCAATTACTGCATCTGTTAATCTTCCTCTTCCACTTAGAGGCTTACCATCTGATAACTTTATGCCTCGCATTTTATTTTTCAATCTCCGCAGTCTACTTCCCATTCTTTTTTGATGTGACCTACACATTCCACTTTGCTGATTTCTACATCTTCATAGGGCTTGTCTGCAATAACTGATGAAAAAGCATTGCTATCACCATCCCCTAAGTACTTGACATAACGTACAACACCTCTTATTTTAGAGCGCTGAAACACCTCTTTTGCAGCAGCAACCTCATTCCACTGGTGGACCCTTCATAATTTTTCCTACACTTTTCACTATGTTCCACAGTGGCTATGTTTTTTCTTATTACTACAACTGCAGTATTTGGACAGGCAGACAGCATCCAGCACTTTTCCTGTGTCTATAGATGTCACTGTGAAGACACCATTTATTGACGTATGGCCTCGATTCTGCCATGTTCCGTCAAATGCAGCCGCTATGTCGCTACTTCCGTCATTCTCAATAACTGCCTCATACGCTGCTTCAATCAAAAAATCTTCTGCAACACTTTCAGCTGACTTACTAATAATTTCGTTGTGTTTTTGGAATCTAGAGGGTGGCGTAGGCAAGTCCACTACGGCACACATCACTTCGGCTGCAGCTTTCCCTTTTCCAATTGAGCGATGGCCATAAACACACCGAATGTTTACATCATAGACATTGCTTTCAGTCTTTTTGCTGCTATAACAACACTTTATAAACTTACAGTTTTTACAAAGAAGAATAAACTGAACAGAATAAGCCTTTTCTGTTTGATGGCACTTCACATATTTTGTAACGTCACAGAACGTTCCATAAAGGAAATTATTTGCATAGCAATTTATCATAAGAGGAAAGTGAGGTGAACAGTATCGAACCCAAGTAATCCGAAAAATTGTGTAATATTGTCTAATAATTAATATCATTAACATGAAAAAACGACCAGACTATGACTAAGACTCAAACCCCATATATATTATTTAAGTGAAGAACAGTGTAAAACCATAATATACTATAAGATAGACAGATAATATCATAAACAACCAAAATAAGGTCATTAATTATTAAGAAATGTAACTCTGAATAGGGTATAACAAACTATTTATTGTGACAAATACACCGGAAGTTCATGTCAAAAAGTTAAACAATGAGCCTTACAGAGTATAAAAGGAAGACGAAATTCGACCAAGAAACACTTTATGCTTTGAATCCAGAAGAGACACATCACCCACGAAACTGATCATCACACCCGAGGCGAAACCGAAGAACGAGAAGTCGACACAAGAACACAGAAAGGCTTTTCCCGTACATAACAAAAGACTGACTTAACCTCTACAAGAGTATACGCCAACGTGTTGTTGAAATAGAGCAGCAACACGACAGATTTAATAGAACGCACGCAGCCAGAATATCAGCGGCCCTGAAAAGGACCAAAATTTTAATAGAGAATCAATTCTGCTGGTATTCGCTAAGACAAACTGACTTTGACAAAAATCGCTATAACGTTACGTACACAAAGCCTATTCATCAACTGTGAGAGGAGAATCAGCGCTGTGGCGGTTAATCGATAAACCACGCGGACAGCTGATTGTCGCCGGCAATATTCAAAGCGTAAATTCACTGCGAAACTTTTTTCCAATAGTGCGGAGTTTTAAAAAACCGTATTTTGACTTTCAAATAATATCAGTGCAGAAGGAACGTCAACACGAAGAGGCGAGATTGAAAACGTACCCGAGAGAAGTGTCCAGTGCGAGAAATAATTACCCATCGGAACGTGAGTTGTTCAAAGTTAAAGTCATTTTTACCTTGTATCATTTGTCACACAGTTGTACTACACATGTCACACACCTTCAAATCACTTAATTTTTGTAAAGCATCTTATTGATCTGTCTTGGTAGTTCAAAGGAGTCACGTCCTGAGTATAAAAATTTTTCATACACTAAACTCATGCTTTTCATCTGAGTAAAATAAAATATTTATTAGCCGATACTTGATTGGAGAAAAAACTTGTCAATAATAATTTTTTGTAACTCCGCAATTTTATTTTTTACGAATGTTAGTCCTTCAGACGATTTTTAAGATTCATTAAAACATACGTTATTTTTTCAAACTCAAACTGTCTTGTTCACATTTTTTCATAGAATTAAACTAACTGCTAAGAAATCAAAAATTAATTTTAATAATAATTTCTTGGAACAAAAGATTCCAAATGGCGCCCACATACACGTAGTAGCTTAAGTTGTTTTGCAGGACGACATCATCGCAGAGGAACCAGTCATCAGTAAGTATTGAAAGTTCGCGGAGTGTAACGCCCGACATAACACGACAATACACACATGACTCATTGCTTTTTATTATAATTTCTATGCTATTTGTACCGTCACATTCTGAGCATTTTACAGAATTCAACAAACTTTTGTTTAGTATTTCTAAATCAATTATAAAATTCCCTTTTGTATTTTTCTCTGGCAGGTACTCATTGCCTTCCCCACACATTTTCAAAAATTTAAAAATTTTAATTTTCTCTCAGATGCTGATATATTTAGTTTAGTTGTGTTTCTGTCATCTAGGCTAGTGCTAGAGCCTTCAAGACTAAAGTTAGGTCTATGTTTACTACCAGAACTAGCTAAAGAAACATTCTTATCAGGAGTTATACTGAAAGGAAACCCTCCACTTGTAAATTGATCACCTTTGAACTTGTTTTTATCAAACTTCTTGATCCTTGGCATTTTGCACGAAAAACTAACAAAACTCACCAACACAAAACTCAAAATAAAACACACAGCTGTTCTAACACTGAAAAAGACAACTACGGCAGTACTGCCAACATAGGTAACAAAGAAAATACAAATAAAATATGTTGACAAGCAGATATATTATATAAACGTATAAAGTAACACAAACTTTGGCTTTTAGAGCAAATCAACTAGTCCAACCCGTTTATAACACATAAAATTTTTAATTATAAATTTTTTAACACGTTGTTTAAGACCTGAAGATGTCAGTAATGACGAAAAGCTTTGTCTAAATAATAAAAACAATTATAGCAGTTTAGCAATACATGTATTATATATCAAAATATTCAGAAAAGTATGAAGAATAAAAAATGACAAAAACAAAAAATCGATTTTTTTGATATTTTTCAGTACCTTAACTAAAACACCAATTGAAACGCACTGTGTAAATCCCCCGATAATAATTCAAACCTCACTTGAACGCCACCTAAACTGAAACTAAGCGTCGCTGAATGCTTATATTTATACCCCGCTGAGATTCCAGATTAATCCATGATACGTGTCATCAACATACTAGAGCGTAATATTGCTTGCGGCCTTGAACACAGTGCGCGCCGCGGACCGGTAAAGTCTGGAACAGTCTCGTTTACACATGTTGAGAACCACGTACGCACCCAACATTACAGCTGGGCTCTGCTGGGATAGCTGAGAAGCATGTAGAACGTTCTGTAATGGTGTAATAATATATTGATTTCTGAAATTTCAACACACACGCTCGCTTGCGCGCGCGCACACATCTTCATAGAATTATGTTTTTTTTAATTTATTAAACGATAATGTCGTATGATTTATAGCTGCGTCACAGCCAATACTAGAGCCTTGTTCTGTTAGCCTAGTGTCATTACAACTATTTTTTTCGGTTTTTTCCCTTTAAGGTTTTTGTTTGCACTGTAGAAGTAGGAGTACAATATTTTATCCAGCCGACTGGAAATAATGCGCAGTGACATTTCTTACAGCGTAAACCAAACAAAAACACGGCCTTCTGTATTTTGCTGTTCACAGCTCGGTTTTCTTATTTCACTAAGTAGCTGTTTTACTCAGCTAAGCTAAATAAAACTTCGCGCTTTTAATGGCACAACTATACAGTTTCTGCATACAAACAAACCGTAAATAAAATATACAAAATATTTTGTTTACGTGACTCATTTACTTTGTTAATCCTAACTGTGTGTACCATACAGGACAATATTATTATTATTATTATTCCGGCTGTACAATGTTTACACATTTTCCGGAACCAAAGATTACAGAATTTATTGCATTCTCATCTTCCACTGCTGCTTGTCCATCTAAAGATTTTCTTCAATTTTTCGTTCACTCAATATAGTCTGAATTTCTTCTATCCAGGTGATAGGCGGTCTTCTTCTTTTCCTTCTTCCTGGTGGGGTCCATACCATAACTCTCCTTGGCAATCTTTCCGGAGCCATTCTTTGCGTGTGTCCATAACATTGTAATTTTTTTTTTTTGATAAAATCAAGAATTGAATGTTTTACATTAATTTTGTCCTTATTGACTTCATTTATAATTTTGTCACGTCTGGATACTCTTGCCGAACGTCTCCAAAATTCCACCTCTGCTGTCATTAATTTTGTTCTTGTGTGTTTATTAGTAGTCGTCCAAAAATTTGAGCTGTAAGTCATGATACCTCTAACGATGGTTTTAAATATTTTCCGTTTAGTTTCGACTGCAATTTACTTATCCCACAGGATTCCATGTAATGTAGATATAGCAATCTTTCTCAATTTAATTCTGGATTCTATTTCTTTGTCTTGCTTCCCACTGGCCGTAATTTTCACCCCTAAATACTTGCATTCCTCTGTATATGAAATCTTCCCCATGTCTTCCTCCAATATCAAGTCTTGATGAAGGTCACCTATTGGCATGCATTTTGTTTTATTCATATTTGTATTTAGTCCTTCCTCTTCTTCTTCCCAACCAAGGATTAGGCCTTAGTGACCTGTTCCGCCTTCATAGGATTTATCCCCATCTTTTCTTTGGTCTTACTACGTTTCTCCTCCATCTGGTTTGTATCTACTTGCTGCTTTTGGTAGTTTTCGATCATCCCCACGCTCGCTCTCGGTGGTCCTTCAAATTTCTTTATGCAACTCTGTTTTCTTTTTTACTATTCCCTTTCCGGTGATACGTAGTGAAACTCTCGTTGCATCTATAGAGTTAGCTGTACTTATTTTTAGAACTAAAATTTAACATACAGTTAGAAGTAAATGAAATCAAATTACAGGTACTAATAAAATTTATTTTCTTTATAGGTAACTCGAAGTTTCTTGCAGCAATTGTTTAATGTTGTGATGTTATTCAATTTGTTTCTTCTGCAAGTAGTTTAATTTCGTATTTTCTTTTGAAATATGAAATCAAACTACTTGCAGAAGAAACAAATTGAATAACATCACAACATTAATAAAATTTAAGACAATTTTAGTGGACGAAACAAGTTTTTTTGCACAAAAACCTAAATTTACCATTACGAACATCAGTCTTCGATTATTACATTCTCATGTTACTAAATAAATATTCGTGTACAATGATCGGCGTTAAGTATAGTAGATCGACCGATCGATAGACATACGAACACGCTAAGGGAAGATGTACCTTAGCCTGAGCAGTTAGTGGTTGCATTGACAAATTTACGGGTCGTTCGGAATCCCAATTGTCCTAATTGGCTGCGGTAAATTAGTTCCAGGTCTGCCAACTACAGCAGCATGTCTCCCTGTTGTGTGTGTTTGTAGGTGCGGATCTTAAAACAGCTGGTTCTACATAAAGTTTAAGGCGTTTCATGAGTATTGATTTACGTCAAGTTACATGTACATTGTTTTATTAAGTCATGCTTCTAAATTTTCTTATTAATTTACTTGCTAAAAATTTAACAAATTAGAGAAAATTATAATTTTTTAATCATAATGAAGTCCTTAAATTACAAAATGAGTGTGAAAAATTAAATTCTTTATTTTATCCAAACAAAAAAATTATAATGGTTATAAATAAATCAAAGCGGAAATCATTAATAGGCCTAATCTGTACACACTTAATACTATGCTAAACCAGCGTAAGGGAAAACGTTTAATATAAATGGAATCACCCCAATTTTCACTTTAGTAATTACAGGGTTGAAGAAAATAACAATAAATAATATCATTAGCGTCGTTATCATCATCATTTTCTTCTTCTGCTCCTTCTCTTTCTTCATCACCATCATCATCATCTTCTTCTTCTTCTTCTTCTTTATTATTTATTATTCCGGCTGTACAATGTTAACACATTTTTCGTAACCAAAGATTACAGAACTGATTGAACTCTCATCTTCGAGTGCTGCTTGTCCGTCAAAAGAACTTCTTCAATTTCTCGTTTCCTCAATGTAGTCTGAATTTCTTCGATCCAGGTGACTGGCGGTGTCCCCCTTTTCCTTCTTCTTCCTGGTGGTGTCCATTCCATAAATCTCCTTGGGAATCTTTCCTGTGCCACTCTTTTTGTGTGTCCATACCATTGTATTTTTTTGTTTGGATAGAATCATTCATTCTGTCTTTAATAACATCATTTCTAATTTTCTCACGTCTGGATACTGTTACCGAAAGTTTTCCGAAAGTCCATCTTTGTTGTCATTACTTTTTTGTTCTTTTATGTTTATTGGTAATTCCAAACTTCTGAGCCGTAAGTCATTATACTTCTTACAATGGTTTTGAATATTTTGGTTTTAGTTTCTGCTGTAATTTGATTATCATACATTCTCCTCCTTCTTCTTCTTCTTCTTCTTCTTCTTCTTCTTCTGCTGCTGCTGCTGCTGCTGCTGCTGCTGCTGCTGCTCCTCCTCCTCCTCCTCCTCCTCCTCCTCCTCCTCCTCCTCCTCCTCCTCCTCCTCCTCCTCCTCCTCCTCCTCTTCCTCCTCCTCTTCGTTTTCTTCTTCTTCTTCTTCCTCCTCCCCCTTCTCCTCTTCTTCTTCGTTTTCTTCTTCTTCTTCTTCTTCTTCTTCTTATTCTTATTCTTCTTCCTCGTGCTTTTCTTCTTCGTCTTCTTTATTTTCTGGTTTTCATTTTTATCTTTATATGTATATTTTAATTCACTGAATAATATACATTTACTGTAATTTACTACTAATCACTCGTTTCTTGTATTTGGTAGTAGTCTGTTTTCATTCATTATGCATTGTTCGTAAGTGCTTGTGAGTCAGCTGTTTTCCATGAGATAGACACTCATGCGGTGTATCCGCTGCTAATTTACCGCAGCCAAATTGATCAAGTGTCATTGTGGGAATTAGAGCCTACTTGTCTGTAGGTTCACTGTGGCTGTGGCCGGTCACTTGACCCACTACCCGTCGCTCATCACCGTATAAACAGTGGAATTCCTCCTTTAGGCTGTAATTTAATAGGTCAGGAGAGAAGAATTATTTAGTTTGCTGATTCCATGATGATTTGGTCGTCCGAAAGCATCATTTAGCACTTACGAAATACTGTTGCTACGGTCTCACTAATCGTCGTATGGTACAGTGGAGAACCAAATACAAGACACCAATGAAACGTGGTGATTTGACAACCAGTTTTAATTATCACAATTAACAGTTTGAAATCAACAAGTTATTATTCAACAAAATTATACTTGTACAATAATTCAAGTTAATCCGTCCACACAAATAATAATGTCAACTATAAAGAATTCCGCACTGTAATCACTTTTCACTGATACACCACTTGAGACGCACTGTGTAAATGGGCGGCAATAACTGAAACTAAGCGGCAGGTATATATAGTCTGCAGGTTTCTATAACATGCGTCCTTAACAAACACTTGAAAATTCTAGAGGGTACTTTAACGTGGCCTTGGCAAAAACACACACCGGCGGCGCTAGTCGAGAAGCTTGTAGAACGATACCATCGAACGCACGAGAACGTTCCGTATTACGTAAGACTGCCTCGCATGTTGAGTGTCACGTACGCGCACACACGTTACAGATGAGCTCTTCTGGGGTAGCCGAGGAACATGTAGGCGTAGGCTCTGTGATAGCGTGACAATACTATGTATACTCGTCTTGATAATATACACATTGAAATATCTTTTAGAATCATTAGAAGTATTATTAATTCGAATCAGCAAGGATATTGGATTACAGGTCTCCCCATTAAAGAACAAGTCAGCGTTTTACATGGTTCTGATCCCATACAAGGAAAATTGTTGTAGATTATACTGTACTGGAGCAGTTCACTGATTTGAAGTATCTAAACTGTAATGTCTCTTACACTGCAAACAGTGATGTTGTGAAGAAGCTGTACAAGTTCAACTGTATGTGTGGTACCATCAGAGAACCTCTAAAATCAACGAGTAAAGAACACGCATGACGGTCTATGAGCAGATGGCCCTCCTAACGCTTCTCAATGGGTCGGAGAATTATACTTTAATTAAAACCCAGGCTAGTTTTATTCAGGCGGTTAAAACCATATATCTCAGGCTCATAGGAGGAGACTCTCTTCAAGATCGCAAAATAAATGTCAATGTAAGGCAGGAACTGAATATTATGAATATACTTAACCAGTAAACCCGTGCGAAACTTTCGCACATTGAACCTTCCCCTCCGCCCCCTTAAAAGAAAAGATTTAGTCTTTTTTGGGTTGTTGAAATTAAATACTCAGTGAAGTGTATACACAAAATAGCGAAGAGAGTTTATTAATGTGAACGTATTTACAATTTACAATACCTCTTTGTATACAATATTTGATGCCAGAATGCAATCATTTGGTATGTTTTAATGTGAACCTATTTACAAATTACATTCTTGCCCCATCGATTAAGCCCTGTTTAGCATTTAAATTTCTTATCAACATGACAATAGTGTTTTTCTTCAAAATTAATTTATGTGTTGGCAAGCCTGATGGGTTTAAACTATTTAAGAATTCTAGAGGATACAATTGGTTGTCAGCCACCTCGTCGGATTGTACGGAATCACAACTTAAATTTTACTTAAATTTTAAACAAACAATGTGTTTTAACGTAAACTGAGTACGCTATGTCAGAAGTCGGTAAAAAATCCTATCCACTGATACTTTATTCATCGCTGTAGGCTTTGTATTAGTTGAGAAAAAGGGATGTTGACAACAGAAATAATATATATGATGATGATAGGGTTGCCCAATATCAACTAAAACGGTTAGAATATCTTGACTGATTAGATGACTCCCGCACATCCCTAAACAACAATTGAACGGAGTGGATTAATCTTAAGTTTTGTAAGACTATGGATGTACCGGTGGCGCTGTATAGGAGTGAGACACGGGTACTTTCAGAGAGAGACAGAGAGAAGGTTACATCAGCAGAAATGAAATTTCTCAGGTTGGTAAAAGGGCGCACGTTACGAGACAGAATAAGTAATGCACAGATAAGATGAGAATTAAAAATTGTTTAATTACAGGATAGAATTACGAAATACGATGCCAACTGGTATAATTCAGTAAGATCGCCTTCTCAAACTTGCCCTGAATTATAACTCACAGGGTATTGTAGTGTGGAGCGTCCGAGGACGAGATGGTTTCCGGAACAGGCAGTGCAGCCTAAATCCGTGAAGTAGAGATGATGATGATGAACGACGAAGAGATGTGAGGGGTACGAAGATGCGTTGAAGTGATTGGTTCTAGTCTATCTGTTTGGGACTAGAACAAATTTTTTATTAATTATTATTTAATGGTACTTTCACTTGTGAAACTTACTTGTTGATATTCCCTCGAACGCCGTTTCGGAGTTGTATTCTCCTTCTTCAGTGTGGTTTGATTACGGAATCCTGATTCCTGATTCCTTATTCCGTATTCAAACCTCACTGAAGAAGGAGAATACAACTCCGAAACGGCGTTTGAGGGAATATCAACAAGTAAGTTCCACAAGTGAGAGTACCATTAAATAATAATTATTAAGCGCTGTGAAAAACGTAGTGACGAACATTCAAAATAACATTTTTTATTAGTCCTTGCTGAATTGATGGTGATAACTAGAAGTTCCATATCTGCCTGTACACTTTCTTCTGTTCTCAATGTCATCAAACGTCGATCAGATCATCCTACAATTCCATATTCTTGTTCGATTTGTCACCCTTTCCTTCATTCTTCCCTACATTACTGTTCTCTGTATAAAATGAAGCTCAGTCCACTTTATCTTCTTCCTTGTTTGATATTATGAAGTTAGTACTGTCCCTATTTATTAATAGCCATATCAACGGTCTATCAATCATATTTGGTGGCATGTAACATAACGTTTTAATTATAATACTTACTTACTTACTTTACTTTATCCAATGCCAGCTCTTGGCATCTCTGCCATTCGCCTACGAGCCTCCCAGTATAGACATGTATCGCGTCTGTCTTGTACGTCCGTTAGTCCTGTGCACTGCTGTAGGTGCGGACCGTCCATCTTGCTGGTGGTACAGAGTGGGCAGATGTCGGAGTCGGCTAGCCCGATCCTATGCAGATGCGCTTGTAGATAATCGTGGCGTTAGGGGTCTGAATTTGGCGACTGCTTCTGCTCTTGGGAGATTCCGAGGGATTTGTTTGTCGTGAGCTAAGCTTTCCCGTGCAGGCTTCGCGTATGAAGTTCTTGGTCCACTTAGAGACCACTCTCTAGACTAGTTTTTTTGCGGTCATTAACGATGTTGTATTGCTAGGCTGCGGGAGGCTGGCCCCCTGTTTAGCGAGTTGGTCTCGATTGCCCTCGTTGCCCTCGATTCCTATGTGGCTTGGTATCCATTGCAAAGTAATATGCCACCCGCTCTCTATCATTCCGGACATTAGTCTTCGACCGTCCATAGTTGCAGCACAGTCAGTGGGCGTGTTGTTGGTGAGGGCTACGACCGCAGCTTGGGAGTCTACGAAGAATACAGCTCTTGTTGGATTACTGCTGACTGCAAGAAGCCTTTCCGCTGCGTGGTGAATTGCTAGTATTTCTCCGTCAAAGTTGCTGGCGTTGGATCCTACCGGGCTAAATCCCTCAAACAGGTGGCTATAGTAGCCAGCCCCCGCGGCTTTTTGTCATCGCTGATCCGTCGGTGTATACGTGCGCCCACGTGTCTCTTTTGTACAGCTCGTGGATCGTTTGTACAGCTGCTGACTTCAAATCGTGTGTATTGCTGAGTGCTTTTGGAGTAGTGTGATTTATAAGGGTGAGTTTCCCCGCTAGCAGGAAGCTAAAAATTTCGTGGAATGTTGAGAGCTTTGCAGCTTGCTCGTGTTGGATGTAATATTTTTCTCTTATTTTCTCAGCATGGGTGAGTGGGGTGGTTTGGGTCTTCAGGTGTGATGATGCGGGCCTGTAGTTCTCCCAGTGTCGGTGGTCGATTCTTTTAATTTTATTGTAAGTATACACCAGTCCTTTCCCAAGCTCAGTTTGAATTTGTCAGAATGTGGAATAGAAACGTTCAAGACATTCAAGTAACCCTTACTTGCCTTGTCGAAATTCTTTCGTGCAGATCCGCCGTGTTCTGGAATATAAGGGAACTCTAGTGGAATGTGGTTCCTCTTCACACACTGCGGTCTCAGCAACGGAGAAGCTTGCGACTATCGGCGCTATGTTTTAATGTATCTGCTACTCACATTCTGCCACTAGACAAATACTACCAGTTCTTATGTAGAAAGCACCGCCATGGACAATGTAACAAATTGCTGTTTCACGAATGTGTGGGTGTGCGTTATTACAGCTCACGACATAAAATATTATTTCCTTCACGCAAAAAGCTACGTATATACAATGAAGCAAAGAAACTAGGCCTGTTTATTGTAACACTACAACAAAATAGAGCGTATATTGGGCAGGGGCGCATAAACGATCATAAATTATATACTACAGGAGCCAAGCCACTCTCTGTCTCTGTCTGACTGTCTCTTCCCCCCTTCTATCTCACTCACTCTTTGTCTTCTGCCCCCCTCACTCACTTTCTCTCTCTCGCTCTTTAAACAAACACTTGCACAGCTACAAATCTAATGCAAGGTCCCTCGTACAATTTGTGGCAATGTCGCTGAAATAAATAATATTATCTGAACAATTCATGTAAAAACGTAAATATTGTTACGACGGTATCACTGATCGCCGTATGGTACAGTGGAAAACAAAATACTGACACCAATGAAGTCACTACAAACCAGCTTTAATTATCACAAATACAGTTTATAATCAACTTGTACAATAATCCGAGCAGAATGTGTCCACAACCAATAATAGTGTCAACTAATAGAATCCCGCACAGTTATAACATAATAACACTAATAGCCACTTGAAACGCACTGAGTAATCGCCTGACGTAAACTGAACTGACCGTCGCTGAATGCCAATATTTATACCTCGGTGAGATGCCAGAATAATCAGTAACATTGAATGACGTATTAAACAAACAGGCGCTCTCGGATCCACAAGAAACAGTGTCCTTGAACACTACGCGTTGGCCGTACCGGTCTGGAGTGCCCTCGATTGTAGTCGCGTTATAAGTCACGTAATTGTCTTTCATCTCAAAGTAGAAGCAATACGTACGCACACACACATTACAGCTGGGCTCTGCTGGAATACCCGAGATAATTGTAGAACGTTCCGTATTACGTAACAATATTTAAACAAAAATAAATTTAAAATCTATGGAAAGGTGATTTAAATATTCAGAACACAATGTACACACAATATAGAAGGAGTTTGTTCCCTAACGGCTGAAATGCAATATCAACATGACGGAGAAAATTTGAAAAAAAAAAAAAATTATAATCTCTCTCTCCCTCTCCCTCTCTCTCGCTCTCTCTCTCTCTCTCTCTCTCCCTCTCTCTCTCTCTCTCTCTCTCCCTCTCTTTCTCTCTCTCCCTCTCTCCATCTCTCTATTTATGCACCTAAGCATTCAAAGAATATCGACGAAACCGAAACATCGAAGCATGATAATGTTTTTAGGGTTTTGAAACGTATAATGTGGATAACGTTTGGTGGATTACGTAAATCATTTCCAAACCACAGACGATCACAAACAGAACATGTAAAACCAAATTTATTCTCATTAAAACGTTTGCTAAACTCAGTGTCAGCAGCGATTATTCCTGTCTTGATGCGTTTACATATCAAATTTCTACGTAGACTGTGGGGAATCGAAAGTGTGGAAGCGTC
This sequence comes from Magicicada septendecula, assembly GCA_034769895.1. Lineage (NCBI taxonomy): Eukaryota > Metazoa > Arthropoda > Insecta > Hemiptera > Cicadidae > Magicicada > Magicicada septendecula. The sequence goes on along the minus strand of CM068367.1, from coordinate 1,417,530,788 downwards.
ACGTTTTTCGATGATGTTTTTGTGGAATGACTCCCAGCCGAAAAACATTATCATGTTAAAAACAACAAAGCCTCAAATTAAGCTGTAAACAACGTAAAATAATTAGATTAGTGATCGAATTCTAGATCATATGAGCCACATTAATTATTTGGGAAATGATATGGGCTATGGCAGGAATTACGATATTGATGTTAAGTTAGAGAAGTGCCGGACAATCTGTGCAACAATCAACCGTATCTTTAGAAACAAGGTACGTCGAGATACACAATTCAAATTCTACAAAGTTATGAGAGTCGCTGTACACGTAAGCCTTGTATACTCCTTATAAGTTGTTGTGATTATTCCCGTTATTTTTATATTTGCCCACCATCAGCGGAAAACAGTATTACTCTCCCCACTTACGTGATTTCTCCATATAAACGTTTGGCCTAGTGCTGGGTCATGATTAGTCCACATTTCGAGCAATCACCACTTTCTATTCCCATTGGTTTTGCCAAACAAAGTACGTTAAATTACAAAATTTAAGTTTTATAAAGTTATGGCAGCCCCAGCAGTGTCCTATGGGCGTGAAAAACAAGACAGTAAAATACAGGCTTCGGAAATGGCGTTCTTAAAAGGACTTCTAAAGGTGTTCTAAACTTGACCATATAAGGAATAAGGCCATAAGAGAAGATTTACAAGTTTTTAAGTTGAATGAAAAATTATAAGATTACAAACAACGATGGAAAGAACACTTAGGAAAAACGTCAAATTCCAGACTGGTCAAACAAGTCTGGAAATACAAACCTATAGGACACAGGCGTGTGGCTAGACCCAGGAAAAGACAGCTGGAGGATCTTTGAAGGCGGAACAGGCAACACCTTGCCTATGCCGTGTTGTGAAAATGATGATGATGGAGTTTGGACTGAGATTTTACATCCAAGGCTTTTACATCTTCTTTCTTTCTTATTATCCCCACCCCTAACTTTGTAGCTGTTGCGATGAAAATGTTCATTTTTTAACTTCTCAAATCTCAGCTTGAAAATTACTTTTTTATCTAAGATTACCGTTCATCTCAATTTAATGGGTTTTTAACACATACGTTCTTTTTCAGCGGGCTAGAATATATACTTTATACTTGCTAATATTAGGCAGTTCTCCCTCTTTTTTAAAATGCGTGTTGGTTCTTGGTATCCAAGTCACGTAGGAATATAGGTTCTAGATAAATAAATCACCTTGTATCCGTCGTGTGACTTCGTTACGTCGATTAAAATGACGCGTTTCGGAACATCTGCTCCATCATCAGACTAAATCACTCTGTTGAGGTCGTTAACAGTTAAAATCACATGTTACACATAATTGTCAACTAATGTAACTCACTCGCTTTCTAAATGGTGCGCACCACAGCGAAGCCGATCGGACACTGAATTATTATCTGAGTGATTACGCCTAAGCAGGTTCAATGCTGTATCGTATAGCGGGTTGGATTTAAAATTTAAATGGTCATTCAATATGAAGTCTCGGCTGTTTATGTTATTATATGCGAACTCTTCTATTGCGTCCATGTAACGGCCTTTGTTGCACACATGTAGGGGTATCAAATTAGATTTGAAACCGGTATAATTATGATTGTGTAAGATTAAGTGGCGGGCAAAGTTGGACTTGATATTATTTAACAAAGTGAGATTATTTAGGTGACGTTTTGGTGTGTGCTCTTTAAATCGTTTGAGGAAACCTCTCCCCGTTTGACCAATGTAAAAACTGTTGCAGTCGTTACATGATAATTTATATATGCCGGATTTCTTTTCTAAAGGTATGGGTTTTCTGTGACGTAGTATTTTTAATAGTTCTCCCTCTTCCAATTTCACTTTCTTATTCTCTAACAGTTCTCTTTCTCACTCGCTTATAGATTATAGCTTCATTTGGGATTCTATCCAGACATACAAAAACATGGTCCCTCCAACATTATTTACACAAAATCATGTTTTTTCTGTTATCGATTCTGCACCAAAGTACTGTTTTATATAATTACTTTTTATACGGTCAAGTCGTGTACAACCTTTGGCTGGTGGAAGAAGTTTCGTGTCTGAGAATTCCATAAATGTAAAATACACCTCCACAGAGGCCATGGTTCTGATTCGTGTAACGAAAAACGAACTGCTATTACTTTATAAAATTTTATTCTTGGTCCCTTCTTTCCTTTCTCCTCAGAGTTGATCGTTAAATACCACATTTTCTTCGATATTTGTCAGTCTCCTTTAAAATATTTTTACCCTTGTCATATGCTATATCACACCTCAAATAATTAAAATTTGAGCATTTTATTAGCAACTATAATTTTTGTCCATACTGGATTTTTCCTATGAATAAGTGATAGCTGGAGAATTTTTGAGGGCAGAACAGCCAGCACCTTGCCTATGCTGTATTGTGAAGATGATGATGAAACTTGGACTTCTATTTCAATTGTAGAAGTTAAGCATTAGTTTACCTTTTATGTTTTTTTTTATTACAGGTATTATTAAAGTTCCCAACTTTCGTTTAGATATTTCCAGATGCCATAACGTGTGATACCCAAACACACTGCACTTATAATAATTTCAAATGTGTGTAAATTTACTGCCTGTTTCAATCAATATACCACGTTCATGTTGCTTGAATAAATATATATATATATATATATATATATACATCTTATGTAACGATACAACTGCAAACATAAATTTATTTGTTTTTGCGGAGCCCCACGATCTTGGACGCCATTTCTTATGCAACGATACATATACATAAGTACAATTTAAATTGGGTTTCAGGTGTATCTGTAATAAGAACTCTATGTAACTAGTAACGGTATTTCAAATTTATTTGATATTAATAAAACTGTGCACATGGCACTTACTTCGACTTAAAACATTCGTTATTATTTTGTTACTATGCCGTAAGGCTTATGCTGTATACATCCTTACTGACTAAATATTCTATTCTACTAATTATTGTATAAAAAAAAAACTCATTTCCAGACTACTCAGTCAATTAGAGTGTTTAAAAATATCAATGTTTAAATATATTTTTATATATTGTAATGTAACTCAAAAATATTAATAGTTACTGAATTTATCTTTCTTTTCTCAGTACTGATTTATATAAAACGCTAATTTTTACTTAAAAGCTTTGCATTCTTTTCATTTCACTACTAATTTGAGTTATTGTTTACGTTAATCTTACTTTAATAACATCTATGATTTTAATTCTATATTTACAATAAACATTGGCTCTTACTTTTAAATAGAACAAGAATGTCTTTAATTGTCTTTGAGTTAACTGTTCGATTAAGAGATAAATAAGTTGTTTATCACCTTATTCTCGTCAATCATAATCATTGGATCCATCTGTAATCGTCCTCGTCTCGAACTCCAGCATCGCTCCTCTCTTGTCCAGAGTCGCCTCGCTCTTCTCCTCTTGTCCAGCGTCGCTCCTCTCTTGTCCAGCATCGTATCGCTCTCTGGAACTTCTTCTCGTGCTGTTTCGGACGTCAGTTGATCTTCTTATGTGGATCTTCTTATGTAATTTTGTTACTACTTAAAAATTGTTTGTTTTACAATCCAGTTACACAACTGTATGTAACAGGAAGGATGAAACTATTTACAAAAAATTAAATATTCTGTGCGGCCGGGCAGAAGCTCCCGCTGCACTGTGGGTGATTGAAGAAAAAGAACAACTGTAGCGTGGGTGTCCTATTTATACCCATGTCTTGGTCAACACCTGCAGTTGTACGAAATCGACATGTCAGAAACTGTCTCTGGGTTCAGTTCCCCCACTCCTTGTCAATTTCGCTATTTCTTATATTTCTGCGAATTGCAGAGTCCTGTAAGTATACTCTTCTACTCATCTTATAACTATTTTCACTACACATGTTCACTGTAATTTTGGACATTGCAACTTAACCCTTTCGATTTGTACACAGTTATTTCACTACTACACCCGTACGGTGTGTCTTTTTCACGTGGTTTTTGTACACAGTATTTATTAAATTTTATTACATTTTATTGTGTTTTTGGATTTTACTCCTTAATTATAGTTTATGAATAATTACGGAAAAACAGTAATTATGCAATCATTCATCTTGGGGTGGTAAACTCGTCTGCATAGACCTGCGTTCACACACACTAGCAAAATACTGGTGTACACACTTTCAGTTACATTTGTGTGTGTGTGTGTGTGCACATCGATTCAGGTCGAAACACCTGTTCATATTTTTGTCTGAGCCAAGTTTGCAATCCCTGACATGCTTATTTCTAATACATTATTAATTATTTACAGTTTATTAGGTATATTTAAATTTTTATTTTCAATGCTCAGTACATCACTTATTTGTACTGTCGCAATATATATATGCCACGGTACAACAAACGCTGTCCTAGACGCCGAGCATTGTGTGTCCGTACTCAGAATCGCAAATTGGGGTTATGGGTCGCTCGCCACTCGTGGCGTGTGTAGAGTGTTCTTAACTTGGAATTTCAACAACACAAAACAACTCGAGACTAGCCTTGTTATAACAAGCTGAGAGTCCAGACGTAGACTCTTTTTCTGTAAAATGCAATCATACAAATAAGATTTTTCTTCCATCCAAACGTAATATGAAGAAACAGGGAAGATGATGTTTATTTATACTGACATACTTATTTAATACAAAATATAAATTTTGGACTTTATTTCAACACAATTTTATTTATTATACACGTTGAGGATTACTTCCTTATTTGCATGTCTTCCAGGTCATACGAACCGCAGACTGTCCTTGCCAGCCTTCCTTCATTAAAATATTGTTACCTAATACAGAAAGTTCTACAAGTATCTCTTCTATCCAACAGAGCCCCACAGCTGTAATGTGTGTGTGCGTATATAATGCTGCTACTTTGACATGAAAGACAATTACGTGACACTTATCATGCGTCAACAATCGAGGCTATTCCAGACCGTACAGGTCGGCACACTGTGTTGTGTTCAAGGCCAGACAGTTAGTACGGTTTCAAGTGGATTCTACAGCGCCTGTAATACACAGTTTGCTCTACACCTCAGCCAGAAAGTGACCTATTATTCTGGTATTTCAGCGGGATATAAATATAAGCATCCAGCGTCAGTTTACGTCGGGCGATTACTCAGTGCGTTCAAGTGGCGATTTATTAAAGTGAGATTCGAAGTATTGTGGCGAAGTGTTATTGAATTATAATTGTTCTTGGACTCTGTTATAATAATTAGTTTGGACTCTGTTATAATTGGGACTCTATTAGTTGACATTATTATTGCGTGTGGACAAATTTAAGTGAATTATTGCAGAGGTATAATCTTGCTGAATAACATGTTGTTGATTTCAACCTGTTAATTGTGATTTAATTAAAACTGGTGATTAATGACTTAATTGGTGTGTGTATTTTGTTTCCACTGTACCATACGACGATCCATGACACCGTCGTGACTGTACGGAATAGGATGATGTATGTGAAAGTATCACTTTGAAAATAGACTAATAACGCAGGTTAAATACAGGCATTACGTTAAACAAACGAAACAAATTGCTACAACTATGAAGGCACATCTGTATGATACGTTTTACGTGCGTTTGTGTGTGTGTGTGTGTGCGCGCGCGCGCGCGTGAAAATGGAATTCGCTAATTTGTCGATTGAACTTTCTGGATGTCAAATTCCAGAGGTCTCTGTTACCTCATGATTTTTGAGTCAGCCGCCCAACTGAAATATTTTTTTTTTAATCTTGACTTACGTTTATAAATGCAAGAATTTTTAACACACACACACACACACACACACACACACACACACACACACACATTAAGTACTTGTCTTCTATTTATTAAAGGAGAATTCCATATGATTTATGGTAGCGTTCCGGCTGATACAAGGGACCCGTTCTCATTTGCTAGTGTTGTGATGATTACAAATAATTTCTTGGTTTCTCGCGTTTAGGTTTTTTTTTGTTTGCACTGTAGAAGGCAGAAAAATATTTTATTCTACCGACTGCTGGAGATAATGCGCATTTCTTACAGCTTAAACCAAACCAAACTAAATTCACGGCCTTCTGTATTTCTTTTTGTTCACAGCTCGTTTTTCTTCATTTCTCTGTGTAGCTAAGTGAAGGGTTGTACACTTAGTGGCAATGTTATACAGTTTATTTAAATAAACACACATCCATATGCATAATGCAAAAAGTATTTCGTCATCACCACGTTCAAGGATTAAACCAACAATGGTTTGTTACGGTCTCAAATAGGCAAATATTAGAGTCGGTGACTACAGCGCTTCCTAGGACGTCCCACACTCCTCCGTCCCCTCGGCTTACAGTTCCATAGTTGTTTGGGGATGTGGCAGTCATTCATTCGGCAAATATGTTTCCACCAATTCAACCAACACTGGGCAATCCTTTTGAGTATACTCATAATATTCAGTTCCTGCCGTATATCTGAGTTTCATCTATGATCATGGACAGTATACCCTACCACGTGTCTGAGAAATTTCATTTCAGCCGCTTGGATGCGACTGGCCTGGCCTTTAAAGTTAAAGTCCAATTCTCAGACCCGTAAATAAGTGTGGGAAGAACCATCACTTTGTAGAATTTTAAGGGTGTTCCTTTACTTGGTGACTTAAGGGTTCGCCTAATGGTCCCGCACAAATGGTTGAACTTATGCTACTTATTCACAACGTCGTTGCTTTGCAATAAAAGGTATCGTGTATAAAATAACTTATTTACTTTCTTGATGCTAACTACGTATTTCTGCCCTAAAGTATAATGCTGCTATGTTGAAAGTGTGTTCATTCACGCTCTCTCCCTTTTTGTAATATTCGTCTCCTTGAGTACGGCTCTGTGACGAAGTTCTCTTATTTCCTTTTGACTTATTTTTCTTCTTATTACGTGTTGTGTTTAGTTCTTGAACTTAACTCTTTAGCTCCTGGACTCATATAGCTTTACCGCGGCATATTACTTAATAAGCCAAACTATACCAGTTTTCTACCTCAATTTTTGTTATCACCATTTTTTATTAACTGTTCCTAGAAACGCCATATTAACAAAATGTATAATAAAAATATTATACACGCATATATGTACTGACGACATCATCAAATCAAGGAGATGAAATATTGCCTCAAGAATTGGACGGGCAGTCCAATAAACCAGTATATTATTTTACAAAAATATGTACGCAACAGAAAAAAAAATATGTAAAACATAGACTATATATTCCTAGTAATAGTGCGAGTTTGCGCCTCGTGTTTCATGATTTACTGCCGTCATCAGGAGCTCAGGTCGCGACTCAGTCCAAGTATTGCGTGCGGCAGAGCAGCAGACTTTCAGGCTTTCACTTTACAGTTTTTGTCACTCTTGAAAATATACACTTTCTCTCTCACTCGCTCATTGCTTCTCCCCACCCCCACCAGCCAAGCTATCTTGCTTTCTTTTGTATACTTATAATTCAAAATGACACCAGACCTTGCTCCTTTGTAATATATTTTACGTTGTAGTTTCACGTTAATATTCTAGACCTATAAGACTCGTAGAGTGTAAAAACTATTAAAATAATATTTCTCACTCGACAAGAAAGTCCACAAAAATGTATGTGAAAATTATTGTCTCAGTATTAAATAACATGCAGAAATGTTTTGTATTATTTGTGTTTAGTAATTTCAGCAAAATATTAAAATATTTGGTCTACACGTCTAAGATTAATACTGTGGATGTGTCTACGTTAAAGACACCATAAACAATTTTGGAGACAAGATATTTCCTCAGGAATTCGACTCAACAAGAACACAAGTCTGAATATTTTATTGTATGCTGACGATACAGTGTTAATGCAGAAAACACAAGGATAAGTTGCAGTATTCTTCTCATAATTGAAAACATATTTGTAAACAATATGATTTTAAAATATTTAAGCAGAAAACAAAAATTATGGCTTTTGTGGAGAAGTCTCCAGTCTAATCAAAATTGTTCTTGAGAGAACAGTTTTGGAAAAGACTCTGACTTCACTTACCTGGTTTGCACTAATAATATTGGAAATGACACAGGCCGAGATATCAGTACAAAAATATATCGAGGTATCAGATGAAATGGGGTCATACACAGAGCGCTGAGGAAAAAGACAAGCAAAGAGACGAGGCTTAAATTTTATAAAACAACGGCATTACCTGTTTTTACTACATGGGTGTAAAACATGCGTTCCTATAAAGAAGCCTAAAAAATCAGATTCAAATTCGGAATTGAAGTTTCTGATAAGAAGAAAGGCTTGCACGAGACGGGATCGTTTGGGCAATGAGGATACTAAGAGAAACACTATAGGTATTCCCCATAAATGATAAAATCCAGACATATCGCAGGGAATGGTTACAGCGTCTGAACAGAATGGAGGATGGACGACTACCTAAGATTGCGTTTTGATGGAGACATTTTCGTACAAGAAATGCAATAATATCGTAAGTGAGATAGAGAGATACCCTGTGAAGACGGAACAGGCAAAGTGCCTACTCCGTGCGGTGCAGAAGAAGAATAAAACTAATTATTTTTGAACGCCTAAGCTATTGTAGAAAGTAGGCAGGGTAGGCTGGTTTATGTTATCCGTTTGGCATACATGAGAGTTAGTATAACCACCCCTACGCTATAGCCAATTTTATTGTTGTTTTTATGGTTCATCTTCTTTTTTCACAGTACTAATAATATAGAAGGGCTTTTATTGAAAATCTTGTTGGATCAATTCTCTCTACGTGTAACCGCCACTCCGTTTTGTACCGACAGATTTTCTCATTTCAGCTTTCAGCTATGCCTAGCTCCATTCTAATATGACCATTTCTGATGGTATCTCTCCTGGTAAAAACCCTTTGCAGCCCTCAAGAACCTCATTTTCGCGCCTTGTATTCTACATATATCTTTGGCCTATCTAATCCAAGCCTCACTACCAACAGTAGTTGAGGTAGCCAAGAAACATCCCATCAAACATCACATCCCAAGAAACGGGAAAAGTAATTGTACTTCAAAGATATTTTCAATAATATCCTGTTAAATTTAATTACATGTATACATAATTCAGAATAAAAATACCATTCTATCAGTTCTTTATCGATAAATTAAAGAACTGATAAAGGAAACTGACTGTTATCTTTGACACATGCATTACTCAGTACAAACCACAAGTTTACAGACTTAGTAAGTACTCACGTTTCGTTCATTTTGCAAATCGCTGAACAAACACGTAACATTTTGCGTTGTGTAGTTTATATAAAAAAAAGTATTTTAAACATATTTTATTTGAAATTAATTTACATAAAAAGACTACCCAACTTTCTCAGTTGTATAACAAAGAAATATAACATTCATATTGTTTTAGAGTTTCGTATTTTAAATTTAGCAACTTAATTGTAAATTTTAAATTAGTTTCAGAATATTGTTTTCGTCTAATAAGATTTCATTATTTTTTTTCACTATGACGCTATTGGATTCTGTCACCGTCACGTCAAAAAATATAATACGTTCACTTTTAAAACTGAATTTGACTGAGTTAACAAAAACGTTCAAATTTAGCTACTATCTAAAACTCGCCATTCTGTAATAAAACATTAAAAAATTAAAACTAAAATTAGCTTCTTTCAATTACAAAACCGTTGTTATAAAAAATAATTACATCTTTCCTGAAATTTTAAATTTTTTATTATTATGAGCTACGCCATGCCATTGTAGGCAAAAACGTTTTGCAGCTTATAATCTGTATAGAGGCATCATGAGGAGTTTTTCTCTGACAATTTCAAATACGCTTAGTATATAGACCTGTAGTCTCAGCTACAGTAACTCCATCGTCCAACCGAGGTCACAGGTTCTCATGTAAGCTCCCCACCTCATTACTCCGCCTCATCTAACATTCTTCTTTAGTCTGTGCTAGTACGAATTCACTTTATATCCCATAAATAAAACGTTTCATCTTTCCGTTTATTCTATTACTGCTTTAGACTGAACTATTTGTCGCTGAGAGGAATGTGGAATAGAGAGAGCGAGCGTAGACACGGTCACTTGCAGTGGTGTAAAAAAAGAACGACTAACAGAATTATCACTGTTGCACACCACTATAGAAAGATTATTCAGATTAGCGCTTTTAAGCTTCTCAGCTCATCGTCAGATCGGAATTAACAAGAAGAACAGTAAACCCAAACCTTACACCCTCCCTGTCCACACACACAACAATCTATAATTCAAATGTCCCTTCCCAACCTCCGAGCCCTGTCATCCCCGTCTGTACAGTTGTAACGATGAACTGAGAAGCTTGAAAGCGCTAATCGGACTAATTTTTCTATAGTGGTGTGCAACAGCGATAATTCTGTTTGTGATTATAACCACTAACACAACTTTCTTCATTAAAAAAACCACTACTGAGAAATACCGATTCACTTTACATTATCAAAACGCACTCAGTGCTCAGTTGATGTAAAATATTATTAGTATCAAAATCTAATTTTAATTTCACACAGCTTAACACTTTGAAATCTAATACACGACTTACATATTAAAGAGGGCGAGATAATTCCTCATCTGTTTCCTCTTGCCGGTCACAATTTTCACTGTGATCAGAATCACTGTCTTTTAATATTCATTCGTTTGTGTTCCAGATAATAACTTTGTTTAACTTTCGTGAAATATATATATCCGTCTTCCCTGTACACTCATCATAACTTACTAGTTATGGTAAAGTTTGTATTTATTCTTGGGTCAGTATACTGTGATCCTGTGATTTGAATAAATTTTGTCTCATGGTACAACAAACAGCTGCCCAAACACATAACACAGCTGCCTGCCTACTTAGAATAACAAATTGGGGTTAAGAGTCGCCCACTTGCACAGTGGTGTGTAGTGCCCTTAAATTGGATTTTCAACAAAAGAACAGAACTCGACTAGTCTTGTTATAAGACGAAACTGAGAAGCTCTTACGTCTAGACGTAGTTACTTATTCTGCAGAGTGCAATAATATACAGGGACGAATTATTTGTAAAGCAAACAAAAAAAAAAACAAGCAAAAGTTCTTACGTCCAGACGTAGTTACTTATTCTGCAGAGTGCAATAATATACAGGGACGAATTATTTGTAAAGCAAAACGAAAAAAAAAGCAAACGTTTTTCTGTGTTACGGCAATGTAACTGACCAATACAAATATACTTAATAATTTTTATAAATAATAACTTAATTTTTCTTAATATTAGATTTATGAATAGTCCTTCAATATTATTCCTTTGTAAGTACCTCGTTGAGTTTCCTGCAGGTCTCCCGTGTAATATCTTCAAATAAATACACCTGCAAGTACGTTTCTTTTCACCTGACACACGTTTCAGACAAATTATTCTGTATCTTCAGAGGTTTTTGAATTGTGATTTTTATTTATTTTATTTTTATTATTTTGTTCAATATTAAGTACTTCTGCGAGGAAAATATATTGTAGGTTTTACTGATTATATCATTCTCATTATAGGTTTATAAATGAATTAAAAAATAAACGAGTCAATTTCAATAATCAAATGTAATATACAAGAAATTACAGATTTAATTTGCTTTTACTTATTAATTGTTTTTAAGTTTATTTATTTAATCAGCTGTTTTAGCGGTTATTTGTAAATATTTTATGTGTGTATTTAATTCATTTTTATATACTTTAATTATTTTTTTTTAAATCGGCTATCTAAGGACCACATGCCAATTTCAACCCTTTACTATTAGTTCGTTTCTTTTTTTCCAATATTCTTTCATCTTGTCACTGTGTATCTTCTTCCAGTCTTCAGTCCACTTTTTCTCTCTCCTACCCTGGACTCCCTCCATTTTTAACACTTTTGCCCGAGAAACTTTCTCTTTCAATTGCTTCTTCTGCGTGTATATTATTTTTTTCTAAATCCTTTTGGACTTCTTTAATCCAACTTGATGTTGTCTTCTTCCCACATAGATATTTGAAGATTTGCGTTGTCAACATATTGTCGTCCATTCTATACAAATGTCCAAAAAATAATAGTCTTCTTTTTTTATTGTTTCTGTTATAATTTCTATACTTTGATATACTTCATCATTAATTCTTAATTTCCAACCATTTAAAGTTTTTCGTGGGCCTAATATTTTCCTAATAATTCGTCTTTCCAATACCTCTAGTTTGTCTAAATTATAATTTAATGCTAGACATTTACTTGAATATAGGCATTATGGCTTCACTACTGTACTGTAATGACTTATTTTCGAAATTTTTAGGTATGCACTTTTATTGTAAATATCTTTAGTTATACCATACGCCCTTTCCATCTTATGAATCCTTTCTTCTATAGGAGATTTTTTCAAGACATTCTCTTGAATTATCTCTCGTAGATACTTAAATTTTCAAACCCTCTCTATTCGACCAATATATTGCGACAATACATGCATATGCTGTAATGCGCATATATGAAATATAATAAATATTTAAATTAATTTTAGTAATATATAATAGACGAGGAGGTGTGAAATTGGAAGCTGGCTTATAAACAGAAATCAACAAGAAACATCACGCGATTACCGCTGTATGCGTGTACACAAGTAAATAGAGTGTGTGCGTGAAGCCTGTTTGAGCCTGAAAGTTTGCAACCTCACCCCAAATAAATGCTAAATTAAGACTGTATTTAATTTTAAGCAAACCATAAATGTCAGAAAGAGTGTAAAAACTCTAAAAATGTGTAAAAATCAGACACATATGCAGTGCGAATTCTACGTAATTCTGACAATCAGTGCGAATTCTGTGCGATTTTTAAAGCATAATAATTACACTAATGATGCGATCATTCTGATAATTACATATCATACGTGTAATTAAATTAGACAATATTATATCACCTTGAAATCCGCATTAAACATTGCGATTGGCGAAAAAGTGCGAATATGTGAAATTAAACGAGAGTGGGGGCACTGACGCCGTGGGCAGTTTTTGACATGCATATTCCTGAGCTAACAGGTGTGGTTTTCTTGGTGAATATAAATACGAGCCCAGGAGAGCCAAACCCTCGTCTTCAGTCGTTGCGGTACGCTATGTCCGTCTGAGACGCAAATTTTTAATTACTTCGGACAGAGTTAGAAAATGTCTAACATCAACAAGGCTTTTATATCATAAACTGTAAAGTATTACGGAAAAGGTTTTATTTCAAGAAGTAATAAAAAAAACTAAAAAGTACCGTAACTAAAATCGTCGGACGTCTACGAATAGTCTACAACTACGAACATCAACTCTAGACAGATGGAGAGAGAACATCTAGCAGGGGAACGATACGTAGAGCAATAGAGACTGTTTCTATCACAACAGCAGCCGACCCAGAGCAACACGTCATTACAATCTACAGCAGCCTATGGACCATGAAGGACGAGAGACGGGAGACGACCAGTGAAACCAGAAAAGGCAAGAGGACATCCAGTAGGAGAGGACCGACAGATCACTGGAGGACATGGGATAATCTGCAGAATTTGAGGTGACGAAAAACCAATTTATAATTATCAAAGAATAAAGACATTGAAAGACATTAATAAGAAATATTTTAAATTAAAGAATAACTATGTAGATAGAGATAAGAAAATGTAATTTACTCGTAATCAGAATTTTCTTTAATGATATTTTCTTTAATGAATGAGCAGTCAATGTAAAGATAATTTAAATCCTTGCTTGGAGAATTAGCAATTGATTTAATAAGTTAATTTGTTTTATTGAAAGCACATAAAGTAAAGTAATTGGAAATAATCAATTAGTTTTGTTAAAATGATTATAAAGCCGTAAAAGGTATGTGAAGTATAGAACAAGAAGGTAAATATTACCAATTATAAAGCACACATTCAGACTGAGTAGTCGAGAATTTATAATATGAATAAGAAATGTTTGACATAGAATTGATAATATAAGACGTAAGAGATAAAATATATTTTTATGATGAATGTACGGCAATCAAAGAAACAATGAAACAATAGATAATGAATTTCTTATGGCGAAGTAAATAATACTATTATATTATTATTTTTATTATGTTTGTTTGAATTAATAAATGAAAACATATTACGATTCCTAGAAGGACTACTCCTATTATAATTACACCTGAACTCCAATTATACATATACGGTCTCAGTAATGTTAAATGAGTGTAAACACAGCACCTATTTAAATTACATTAAGTACAGGAATGCGTACCGTTGTAATATGTTACCAGGAACTTTGGCGCGTTTTGAATGTTTGTGAGAAATTTTTTTTTTTTCTGCAGAAATTCTTAAGCCTGTTCTACTGGCTATGTCCTCTAAGAAATTAACTTGTGTTACTACAGATGTCAGATGTTCAGAAAGTATAGCAAAATCATCTGCGAATTCCAATCAACTTATTTCAATACGTTTGTTCCTTCTCCCCAACATGACTGGTGATATTTTGTATTCCTTTGATTTTTCATTCCAAATGCTCACTACTTTCTCCAGGACACAGTTAAAAGGAATTGGGGATAAACCATCACCCTGTCTTACACCTGTAAATGGTTGAGATATTTCTTCTTTAATTATTTAATTTTAATTATTTCTCAACCTACTGGCTTATACTGCATTATTTTCTTACTTAAATCGGTCATCATGTGTTCTATATTCATGCTATTTTTATGAGAATCTCTACTGTGAAATTTGTCTATTCAAAGTATATATTAACCGTTCTCACCAGTGCATCTCGTCCATTCTTGTAGGTCTTGATAACGAAAGACGGGAACTCCTTTTTGCTGCATTATTTTTTTAATATTCATTGACGTGAGAACCGATTATTCACTTCTGTACAATGCACAGACAGACTTTAAAAAAGTTTCATCTTTGCCGTTTTTGTTGACTGGTTGTTTAATGCTCTACTAAACCAAGTAACTATTTCCCAAAAAATTAAATTATCTCGCCTGTTCTTGAATTCGATCAGTAATCATTATTTTTTATTTACATCAACTTATATACTAAAATTTGTATAAATATAAATTGAGGAAACATTATGTCTGCATTACTAATTAAATCTCTTAAAAAATAATATATTTTGTTATCACACTCAACGCTATCATAATTGTAATAAACATTTTAGGCTAATGAATGACATCATTTCAACATTCGATTAGTACATAAAAAGAGAAATATATTTTACACAATAAACACACACAGACGCACATGATAAAACTATTTTTCCATCAATGCACGCACTTGATATATAATGACTTCTAACATTCCGACAAATAGAGAGATTAATATTCTGTTCCAGTGCCGCCCATTAATTATTCACACACTGTTAAACAGAATTCTATTATTTAATATCGGAGTTTAATACTATGTAAAAATCAAAACAATAAATTCCCGCTAGCGATGCGTATTTACATGGAACAAGACAATAGAGGGGATTTGTTGTTGTATAATTGTACAGTGTTTTACGCAGAATTGGAATATTTTATACTGGACGATAAACAAACAAACACTCAAATAAATATCATGTAGTTTGCCGGATTAATATTTGTTTATAATATTTCTGCTCTTGTGTTTGCGTTGTAATATTTCTGTCCTCTTAATCCTATACGAAGCAGACTATTTGGTTTTATTATATAAGCAGGCCCGTAGTCAGAATGGGAAGGGGCAGGATAGGCGCCGCCCAAACTAGAATAAATATCGCCCCGACATGACGCGTTTTATATAAATTCTTCATCAATTTCCATTCACAGACAGCTCAAAAATAAGACAAAGAAGGAAACATGGATAAGGGGTTTAACACTGTATCGGTACCAGTTTCGGTGTGTGGAGGTGAAACCAGAGTTATGGCGGAAAAAGACAAAACAAAAATTCAGGCAGTGGAGATGAAGTTTATGAGGAGTACTCTGGGCTGTGTACCATTCTCGATAGAAAGAAGAATGTGGATACAAGGACGGAACTGGGAGTCGACCTATTGTTGGAACAGCTAAGGAGCAACAATGGAAGGTGGTGTGAACATTGGGAAGAATGACGGTTGATAGGATTCCAATACTAGCGATGGAATATTGACTGGTGTGGAAGAGCGATGTAAGACGGCCGAGAGCGAAGTGGGTCCCGGAACAGGTTCAGGATGAGCCTGATCCTTGAGGTTGATGATGATAATGAAGAATTTTTAATCCCAAATTTTAATTTTTAAAAATCTTATTGAATTTTAAAATTTAGGAAAAATTATGAAAAACTTTCGAATTAACAGTTCCAACTATTCAGCTAGGGAAATGAAATGAAGTTTTCGCTACTTGAACGTGTGTGCCCTCTATAGGCTAGTTATAGAATTACCAACGCATCACATAGCTGATTGTTAATATGTCTATACTGTAGCCATCATTTTAAACTTAGATTTGCTGTGCATATGTTTTGAAATGAAGAATATGAACATCGCCATTTTAGTTAGAAGATGCGCAGTTTTCGTAATTGGTATTGTGAAAGAATACGTTGTGCGGGGGTCACCCGTCGCTTGCACAGCAGTAAATCTTTCTCGCTCTCTCTACGTGTATCTCGCTCTTTACCTGTATGAAATCCATATATGTTTTTGGTTCTACGTTAAGAAGTTACGGAATTATATTTTTATAAATTATGGAAACACGGAAACAGTGGAGACAATGCCGATTGTGTGATGCTTATGTGATGGCTGTTTTACCGACCCACAACTCCATTCTCACCTACACGTCGGTGGACCCTGTTACGCCAAGCAATCCACTCCAAGGTTGTGGGTAATCAATCCTTTTGTGGGAGTGGATCGGTAAGCAAACGAGAGATGGGGGTTCTGTCAGGTATCCTGGGTCCTGGCCTGACAGGATGGTGCACATCAGCAGCAGGGTGTGCATTTAGCATGGAGGGGGTGGATTCTACAGTAGGCCAACGGCTGCACACATGGGATGAGTCAGTTAGTCTACTGCGAACGGGCAGAGAGAGCTCGTCAGCTGAGGTGAAAGCAGCTCTCTAAGGGAATAGCACCCCGAAATCAAAGTTCCTGGTCCTCCAGGTTTCGGGGTTGGACCAAACAATTGACATATCCCATCCGTCTTTTATCACATAACTCTTTTATGTGCAGAAACCTATCAGTTTCTCAGCCAATCAGTTATACAAACCCGGAAATGGAGAGCAGCTGCACTTGACCGGGACAACTGGCGGAGGATGTTAAAGGAGGCCTTGACTCAGTAATGGGTTGTCGCGCCGCCCAACCCAAAAAGAAGAAGAAGAAGAAGAAGAAGAAGAAGAAGAAGAAGAAGAAGAAGAAGAAGAAGAAGAAGAAGAAGAAGAAGAAGAAGAAGAAAAGAAAATATTTAGGAGGCAAAGTATGGATGGCACAATTTGAAGAACACTCATAAGATAAGTGCTAAGGAACACTTTATTGAAATTGCATAGAGTAGTGGTAGTTCCTACTCCGTTGTGGAGGTCTGGACATTAATGATTTTCATGAGTTTAAGGCTTTTAACATTGAAAATGTTTATAAGGACGTGTCTCACATTTGCGGCCGATCGCTGGTGCGTTATCGAAAATGGGAACCGGTGAGTTTCCATAGAAACTACTTCTTTGTTGTCAATAATGTAGTACACATATAAAACTTCGCTTATGAATGTAACTACATTTAACTTATAATCTGTACATTGGTAAATGAAGAATGAATTCATTGATTGGTGAATAAACATAAATATATATATATATATATATATATATTATTTTTTTAGATTTATTGAAGCATTTTCAATGCCCTTCTCTGTGCATTGCATTTGTGCAATTCCTGTAAATTGTTCATGATTAAAATTATTCGGTTGGCATTACAGATTCACGCGTTTTGTTCTTTCCTCTTTTTCCATTAGACTTTGGTTCTTCTACTTCTGATTTTTCTTTCTTTTTCTGTGCTTTTATCTTGCCTCCCTTGTCCATTGACCTTTTATTCCTCTATTACCTTTTGAACTATATTGAGCTCTATTATTCGTCTACGTTTAGCTTGAATTCCTCTATTATTTTTCTGTGCTTAGTTGCTTCTTCGTCAATATTTTAGACTTGTATTGAAAATTTTTTTGTACTTACTTAAGCCACTCAAATTCATTTTGTTTTCACTTCTTTTAGATATTCAGATATGGCTGTCGTATGACTGTAAATATCCATTCTGTAGAGACGGGTGTTTTGAGTGCGGTGGTCTAATATATGTATTTATTCAAATAAGAGAAATTATGATATCTGGAAGTAACTGAGTATGTTTGCCGTCAATTAAAAAATAATTTAGTCGAATAAAGCACCAAATAGAAAAACGATATATTTAATAGGCAGGCAGATGACAACATTGCCAATGAAGCCTGGCAGTATACAGTAAGAGATAAACGGATCTAGGACGCTCGAAAGCGAGGTGGACACAATAAACCTGTAAGGTCGGAAAGGGTATAATCAATTTTTTAAGCTTTAGGCTTTTTTATATAATATGAGCCCAAACATTAGCATGAGTACAAATCAGCACAGACATGCAACATACAAAATTAAGTGAAATGACGCAAGGTGATGTCGAACACGGGAAGCATATGACAGGCAAGAAGAAGTAAATCCTTCAAGAAGAAAAACAAATATGTTAATATTGAAAGAAAAATAATTATGATGATGATGATGATGATGATCAGCATCACGGATTAAACCAAGGATGATTTTTTCCGGTCTCAAATAGGCAAAGACTAGAGCTGGTCACTCCAGCGCTTCCTCGGACGTCCCATACCTCTCCGGCCCCTCGGCTTATATTTCCATAGTTGTTTGGGAATGCGGCAGTCATCCATTCGGCAAAGATGTTTACACCAATTCAGCTGATACTGGGCGATCCTGTCGAGCATACTCAGACTATTCATTTCCTGCTCTATATCTGTGTTTCTTCTATGATCATGGAGAGTATACCCTGGCACGTGCCTGAGAAATCTCATTACAGGCGCTTGGATGCGACTGGCCTGGCCTTCCGTTAAGTCCAATTCTCAGACCCATAAAGAAGTGTGGGAAGAGCCATCACCTTGTAAACTTTTAGGCGTGTTCATTTTGATGATTTAAGGGTTCGCCTAATGGTCCCGCACACAAGGTAGAACTTATGCAACTTATGCAAATTAAGATGATATTATACATATTTAGTTTTTCCATTACAGTTAAAAACAAGCAAATAATGCTTACCACATTGTTTGCATTTATGGTTCTATGACTAACGTTTTCCTTGTAATATAGTAGAAGTCAACAAAACCAGATGATTTACGGTCTCTTCTTTCCGGTTGAGACTCCGCTGTGTGTAGTTGTGGTAGTGTGATGATTAGAAACTAGTTTCTTATTTTTCGCTCTAAGGTTTTTTGCAGTGTCGTAGCCAGAACAATATTTTATCCAGCCGCCTGGCAGTAATACGCAGAGACATTTCTTGCAGCCTAAACCAAACACACGGCCTTCTGTATTTCTTTCTGTTCGCAGGTCGTTTTTTCTCATTTCGCTAAGTATATGACTAAAGTCTGACACCCAAGATGGCACTGATACACATTACCCGTTTTTAGTGAGCATAAAAGTTCTACAAAAAGCATTTCACGTACAAATAGTAATTTCTTTAATATTTGTATTAACAAAAATTTAATCTTGGAAAATGTTTTAATATTTATAATCTCAAGTCTTTTTCGGGGATGTAAACTGCTAAGTTTAATTCATTTTTTTTTTTAATGAATTCATTTGGTTGCATCTAAGAGAAATTACGGAATTAGTTGTTGGGAAGGAAAGTATATTACATCGTTAGAGCTAGTCACTGTAAGGGAAATCAGGGTAATATGAGCAATGTGGGGAATATGAGCAGAGTTAATACTTAACCATATTTTTGTCAAAGAAGGTAAGTTATTTCCCCGTAGTTTTGTGCTGACGACTCTATTCGGATCGCTACTGTGCAGTGCTGAAGGTGGCACCACGTTAGATCTCATCTCTGCTTAGTCAAACGTATTTTACGCTAAGTGCTCATTTAAACTTATTACGAATTTGCCTCTATAGTTATTCCAAATAATTAATAATTAAATAATTCAATAATTCATTAATTTAATAATTCAATAATCAATAATTTAATAATAAAATAATTAAGATTAATTAATTAGTGCTGTACAAAAATTATTAATATTCTGCGGTAAATACCATTTAAAAGAAATTGGCCGACAGCAGTGCAGGTTATATGCTTATAAGTCTTAAGTTTTGTTATGTCTCTACGCTCGGGGAAATATGAGCAGCTACACTCGGGAGAATATGAGCATCTTAATTAACTTATGGAATATGAGCCGATGAGCGGGATAATATCCAAAACTGTGTAAAAAGTGACTGTACAAGGCATTCGTGTAATGTCTCCACTACCAATATTTAAGTCAGCAACAAGTGCACAGGGAAGAAAGCAAGCAGGTTCTAAGGAACTCACGTCAGCTGATTCTATTAAAAAACCTAAAATAAAAAGACAAACGAAAGAGGAACATTTTTAAACAATTCCATCAACAGACTTGTATCTTTCCGGAAATTAATTAAAGAGGAGAAGGATGCCACATAGCTCGTTCACAATGGTCAATATTCAATGAAGACATTCATACAGCGTGCAGAGTAAAAACATTGGTTCAACGAACTGTGAATTGAATATGTTTGTGGTGGTTTGCATGTGTATACTGTGCACAATTTTATATTTATCATTAATAAAAAGGTTTAAAAAATAGAGAATGTTTGTGTCTTATTTTAATTTAATTATCAACTGATTTTTATTTCTGAACGTTTCAAATTTTTTGTAATTTTTTGAAGATTGTTTTAGTGCTGTACGAACACTTGTCAAATATTTTCACCATTTGAAATATCTACCGGGCTGTTTGGCCGTGGTCTAAGGTTTAAAATCAAACCAAACTTTTCAGTAGCACCATCATCTTCAGAGCGCGATGCGAACCTATATACAATGCACCTTCTTTATTCTGATTGGCTGATGGTGCAGTCTTTACCTGTACATTATTCTGATTGGCTGATGGTGTAATTTTTACCTGTACGTGGGGGTTAGTAAATTTACAAATACAGGTCGCGGGACATCTTTAGCCTTGAAGACTCGAATTCCACTTACGATGGTAGCCAGTGGTGGCTGAAACTTTTGGTTTGATTTAAACCTTAGACCACGGCCAAACAGCCCGGTAGATACTTCAAATATAAAGATATTATAACCTTCGAAAAACAGTTACTTACTGTCGTAGTTCCGCGGTCAAAATTAACTGCTCATCTGCTGTTTTATACATCACGCTTCTTTAAGATTCTGATGTCAGTCTTAGGAACGCTCTAGGAATACTTCTGAAGTCTCAAAAAAAAAATATATATTTCTATCAGTTTCAAATATTAAAGAATTTTCTATAAGTCCTGCACAAGGAAACAATAAAATGTAAAAACAATTTTTTAATCTGTTATATTGTAACCATTCTATTCGCAGCTTAAGTAAATGTGTCTTTTTAATTTTAACAGTCTTTTTTAAGTGAAAAAGTTTAACTGGTTAATTGTTTGTGAAGCAGCAAGCGGTTATATCTATACAATATTTTTTTAAATATATTAAAAACATTTTTTTTGGATTTTACCATTACTAGGTCACAAAATATTCTTAGTTTTCAGATATATTATAGAAAACCTACTTTTACAGATACCGTTATACATAACAATCACTAACATCATGGCACATAAAATTAAGCAGTTTTCATGCAATGGTTAATCGTCTCCTTATAGTCTTCTTTAAGAAAATTTCAATAAAGAAGTAGATATTATAAAAGTCATAGCACAAAATAACGGTTATGATGAAAGAATAATAGACTCTTTAATATTAAAAAACAGAAGAAAATTACTTTAAAAGAATTTTATTCCATAGATCCAGATCAGGGTAACAAAAAATTTCACTTAACAAATTACATTCTGTTTATAACAGATAGGATTAATAATAGGTTAAAAAACCATGGTCTTAACATGGTATCATTAAACAAACGTAATCTTTTTTCACTACTAGTCAATAATAAAGAAAAATCAAACACACTGGAGAAAAATGGAGTTTATGAAATACACTGTGCAGAATGCGATGCTTATCGGACAATGTGGCCGTGCTCTGAAACATCGCATTTCTGAACATAAGAAGGCGATTGTAACCAATACAGCCAATACAGGTTTTGCAGATCATTGCTTACAACACAATCACTTCATAGACACAAAAAACATAACACTACTCCACAACATACAAAAAGGTAAAACAATGGAGTTGTTAGAAAGTCTAGAAATTAAAAAAGCAATAAAAAATAACAAAAATTTAACAAATGAACAAACTGAATTCTGTGTATCCCTTTTATTAAAAGCTGTTATTTAGTTTAGTTTATTTTATATTTTGCATTCAGATTATATTTAGTTCAGTTAATTTTATATTTTGGATTCATGATTGTATTTAGTTTTTAAAGACATCTGACCTTTCCTTGTCTCTTGCACATCTCCGCCTCTCCATCTCAACACACATGTCCAGATACGCCCTAAACAGATGGTCACCACCACCACCACCTTTACTCACATCCTGTAATCCTTGTCTTTGGTAATTTCATTCATTCGCCCCTTTGACAATGGCTTAGTTAGTCGAAACAGCTGTCAGAGTTAAACAAAATCTGTGAAACTTACTTGTTTTTAAATATTTTACAAAACCTTTGTATTAATATGTTTCACCAAGTGCCCAACGAGTCATCAATTAATATCGGTTATATCTATGTTCATGTATATGAGGAAAACTCCAACAAGGTGATTTATATGGCTCTCCTATGACATTTACCCTTATACTATAGTGTAATAATAATGTGTTTTCAATATTGTGATGAAATAAGAATTCTAAAAAATTGAGTCGATTTATAAGTAAAAAGCGACTTAATGCGTCTCGCTGACAGTAAGAATTATATTGCTACAGCAATTACGTAACGATCTCGAATTTTCGAGAGCCTCGTTCTACTCGCCTCTCGGCCAACCGAGCAGGTGCACTGTATCGGTCAAGACCATGCAATTTAGTAGCGTCCAGAGTGTTCGAGGTCTTGTAAGTACGCAAATTATGTTGGCACGCTGTCAGGAGTGTGGATAATTATTCTGAAAAATCTGCGGGCTCTACACAATCGTCTATCCCTGCCTTAGTCAGTTAGTTGCACTTGGCAAAATTGTAGAGTGCGGATCAAGTGATTGTTGCGGACTAGTGGAAAGTGATTATCGTGTCATAATTAGTGCGGAACTCTGTTAGTTGACATTGTTATTGCGATTGGACAAATTTAACGTAAATTATTGTGTAAGAGTGCCTCCTTGTTGATTTCAACTTGTTTTCTTGCGACTAATTAAAGCTGGTAACTTCATTGGTATCTGTAATTTGTTTCTACTGTACAGTACGACGACGATCCGTGAGATCCGCGTGACAATATATTATTTTGCAAGTTTGGATGCGAATTGCAAATTTTTATTTCTTAGCAAATTCGGATGTTTGACAGTTTGCATATTTCACGCTGAGATAATTGACGTTTCACTGTATAGTATTTGTTTCAGTATTGGTTCAGCAACATCTATGGGTAGACTATACAAAGTTTTCAGTTAAGACGATAACAAAATATTGCGGCAAAATGATAATCAACATTCAGTAATCAGCTGATATAATATATAGAGCGGAATGTAAACATAAACACTCTGTAACAAAATAATTTCTCGGGAAACTTTGGACAACGACGTACGTACCACGTTCATTAATCAATTTCTACGAATTCGTTTTTTGTAAATAGTAGCTGTTTTACGATGTTGTGACCGCAAGTGTGCTGTATATGACCTGACGGTGGTCTATGACCGAAATTGATCGTTTCTAAGAATGTTAGTAATAAAAATTGTATTGCAAATCGTATGTATGGTACCTTTAGGCTATGGTACCACAAATAAATACACTACAATTGTTAACGGCGTTAACAATGAATACACTACAATAGATTATTGGGATTATAGGTACCATTAGTAAACAATAAGTGTGTATATTATAAATACATCACATTGTCGTTAGATAAGAAAACGTATAACTAATATTTCAGTTTTAGTCTTGCGGTGTTTCGTCGTACGGTGGGTTGCGGACAACAGTTTATTTTTGCATTTTCTGCCGTTCAACCCAAAGTTTGTTTACAAAGTTAACGCCGTCTATTTCTGTACCCATCAGCAACAGATCCAGCGGCGGTATTATTAGGTCTACTGATAACAATGAAAAACCGATCAGGCAAAACGTAATTTAGGCTTAAAGTAATTTTCATGTTTAATTACATTGTTAAATTGAAATTCTAAATTTAGAAATCCCTTCAGGGATTAGAAGTGACTGGTGTGACAGCTGAGTTCATTGTTCACTGTGTAACTCTGTTTCCATTAAACTCTCTGGTTTATAATTTGTTTCTACATTGGACAATAAAACAACGTCACGTTTTTAACCAAAACTTTGAAAAAAAACGTTATTTTGACATAATTCGTAACAGACTATAAAGTAACTAAAACACTATATTCTATTCTTCTAATCTTTAATTATGATGGGTTTGAGTGAATCGGTCAAAAATGTATAACACAAATTTTAAATTATCAAATGTAATTTTTAAATCGTAAACGTTCTTGTGTATTTTGTGCAATGTTTATCTTTGCTTAGCATCTTCTAGTTTTTAATATGTAATTTTACAGCATCTGTATAAGCATTTCTGTATGATTTTTTTTTACACGAACTGGCCAGCGTGGACCGTGCGAGTATAATTTCCTTTTCTTCTCCTTCCAGAAGGCCTTAATTCGTCGCACACAATGCTCCGCCTTCCTTTCCACTGTCCACCCCTTTGTCGTCTTCTTCTCATCGCAGAGAACCTCAAGATTTGAATTTTGTTTCTGTACGTATTTCTATCCACACAGTAGTTCAAAGAGCTACCCGATTTCATCATTTCTTCCTTTTGTTGTTTGGTGTACCCGTTCAGACTGGAAAGTTGCAAAATATTTTGTACGATTTATAAATTCATTTTTATAACTTTTGTGGTCGCTAATGGCCGATGTTGTTGAAGCTACCTGATAAATAAATAAGGAAAAAAATTAATTATTTTTGTCGACGTTTTGACAATACTTACTGTCATCATCAGGACCTCTGTACGGTTACAAGAAAAAATATCAAACACAACAGATCAATTAATTGATTTATTGTGTTTATGTGTGTGAGTGTATGTGTGCGTGCGCCCGTGCGCGTGTGTGTATGAGAGAGAGAGAATGTGTGTATGTGTTAAGGAGCTGAAAGAGTTCAACTCAAATCGGTCCCACATATTTATTGATGATGACAGTAAATATTGTCGAAATGTCGACACAAATAATTTAAAATTTGTAATATATATTGTTACGTGGAACGTTCTACAAGTATCTCGGCTACCTCAGCAGAGCCCAGCTGCAATCTATGTGTGACTACATATTGCTGCTGCTTTGACATAAAAGACAATTACGTGACACTTATCATACGTCAACAATCGAGGCTATTCCAGACCGTAAATTGTTATTTGCGTTAAATTAAAACTAGTGATTAGCGACTTCATTGGTGTCTTGAACTTTGTTTTCCACTGTACCATACGACGATCCCTCAGAGCGTCGTCACAATATTGATAAATATTTAACTAAATGAAGGGAAGTAATTTCCCGTCTGCATTTTGTCTTTTAATAATTATTGATGAAACTGATTTATATTTTACTTCCACTGTAATTGCTGGAACAACATAAAATACCACCAGGGAAATTCGTGGAACGATTTAAATTCAAAGCGTATTCTGAATATCAAGTGAACGCTAACAAAGCACGTTTCGGCGTGTGTCCGCTTGAGGCAAGTTTATACCGAGGAATCAGCACACAAAGAAACGACGGCAGGGATCGGTGAAGATTACAGACGGTGTGCGGAAGATTAAACACGAGCTTAACAGTCGCTTAACACAGAGGTTATATGTTACACTCTAGCTAAAGGGAATTTATGCATCTCATTAAGTAATGAACACATGCGGGAGCCCGAGTCCGCGGCCGGGGTGTTGAATTTCTCTTTGTTCGTATATGTGTGGGCGTTTTAATACTCGGTGCGCTAAGAAGCTTTCGACCACCATATAGCTTGTTCCTTTAAACATTAAAATGAGTTGACCTTAATCTGAAACACGAATATAAACACCGGTTTAGTCGGAAACTGGTTCGTATACAATTACTAATCTTTTCTATATAAGTAACTTGAAAGCTTTTTGCAGTAATTGTTATATAATCTAATACTTCCATGTTCCATAAAGAAATCGAAGTATGGTGATGGCGAAAAAAATGTTCGAGATAACGACTGAATCTGATGGTACTAGCCTCAAAACATGAAGAAAAGTCATTTTTCAAAAAGTGTCTGTATGTATGTCTGCGTGTCTGTTAGTGCGTCTGTGTGTAGAATATATTATGACAAACGATAACTGCCGAAAATTCAAACAGAATCAAATAATGTTTCGCACATGTGCCTGAGTTGTAGAGGGCTCAAGGTATATCGATTTTGGTGAAGATCGGTTAAGGTGAAAGGGTAGTTTACCAGCAACGTTTTATGTTTTAACAAGAGAAAGTACTTAATTTTGATAAATAAAATATCCTGAATTTTTTCTATATATATATAGTGTGGAATTTTTTCTATGGCGAACGATAACTGCCGCAAAATTAAACAGAATCAAATAAGTTTTTCCGTAAATGCCCGAGTTGTAGAGAACTCAAGGTCTATTGATTCTGGTGAAGATCGTTTAAGGGTAAGGAGTAGTTTACTTGCCACGATTTACGTTTTAACAAGAGTAAATTAGTTAATTTTGATAAATAAAGTATCCTGAAAATAAGGTCATAATAATCCACTGTAGAAGGTAGATGAAATATCTATGTATAAAAAAGGTAGCTGAAATGGGAGGGGGTAAATTTTTGTATTGATGTTATAAATTCATTCGACCGAAAACTTAAAACTTTCAATAAATTATTATCAATTGATACCGTTCCATGCATGATATGTAACCAAGCATACGTAAACAAAATAATTTTTCGTTTTCGTTTTCAGACATTCACAGTTAACAAACGCTGGGCGGTATTCGCTTTCTTTCGCGTTGTTTAAATAAACGATAATTTAATCAAATTAATTGTTTACTATTAAAATATTAACAACTAGGCACAATTCGTATTTTGATTATCTTTCTCAGCGTTTTTACCAAAAGCATGCTGATATATTTAGTTTCGTTCTGAGTGTAGGCCTACATATTAATAATAATATTATAATTAATTAAAACATGGAAGTCATGTAAGGTTCTCTATACCGACTTGTTAGATGCTTGTTGTTTCTTAGTATCAGTTTATTCTTAGAGTTTGTTATTTGAAAGTGTTTTTAGTTTATGCCACTGATTGAGTGTGTGTGTGTGTGTGTGTGTGTGTGTGTGTGTGTGTGTGTGTGCGTGTGTAATGTTTACTGCCGGGGTCACTATTCCTCCTTCCTACTGGCGGTCGGCGTATAAGGTTCAGTAGACGAGCTGCGGGATTGTGTTGCGGGAGAGCTGCTCACCTCAGTGTTTCGCAGCTAATGGAAAATCCACATTAACGTCTCAGTTGAACGTACTTTATTTACCCTACCGTCCACTATATATATATATATTTTTTTTTTTTTTTTTGCAGGAGTTTGCTCTGGTGGAAAATTGGGTTAAAAGAAATTCGGTTTTGTAATGAGTATAGGCTACGTTTGTGTAGAATGTTTAATTTGTGTTCTTAAAGTTGTTTAAGCTACAATTTGAATTACTTCTCCAACGATACGTAGTACATTTTGCAAATTATTCCCTATTATATAAAAAAAAATTACATCTTATTTTACAATGATACTAGTTTAGTTTTTAAAAGTAAATTTTGTTTGACAATTTTCAAACCGTATTTTTCAGAAACAAATAAGTACGTCGAGATTAAAGTTCTTCAAGGTATGGCGGTCCCCGTCCTGCTCCTATGGCTGTAAATTATGGACAACAACCAAGAAACAAGAAATTAAAATACAGGCCTCGAAAATGACGTTCTTAAGAGGAGTTAGTTGGTGTGTTGTAAACTTGGCCGTATCAAGAACGAGGTCATAATAAAAGAGTTACAAGTTTTTAACTTGAATGAAATATTAAAAGATTACAAACAACGGTAAAAAGAACACTTAGAAACAATGTCAGATTCCAGACTGGCCAAACAAATCTAGAAATACCAACCTATAGGGCCACAGGTGTGTGGGTAGATCCAGGTAAAGGTGGTTGGGGTTTCTTTTGAAGGCGGAACAGGCAGCACGTTGCCTATGGCGTGTTGTGAATATGAAGACGATGATTTGAAGGTTTTTATACATTACGTATCTTATTCTAGACTTACGTTTGACAGGTCGTAATTTTGCCCGAATAATATTTTCTAAATCTATTTTTTCACAAAAATTCATTTTCTGAATATGAAAAATCCATTTTCCAAACACCCTGTTTCCTAAAAAAAAAGGTATTTAATAAAACAGGAGTCAAAATACCTTTTTCTTGAATAGTAGTTTTTGAAAAAATGTATTAGTAAAAGTGGTAAAATTAATCCGGGTAAAATGATCTTGCAAAATGTCCATTCTGGAAAGCTGATTCGGGTAAGTGACCGGGTACCGTTTTATGTTATGAGATATTTTTTGCTATAAGTACTGATTTCTTTGTGACATTTAGAATTAAATCCTGTAAGCACCCGCCACTTTAAAAATCTTTAAGGTAATTCTATGATTTGTATTATACTTACCAAAAAAAGTAAACTTATTGTGTGTGATAAATGTCAATTCACATCTTGTTTTCTTCGGCAATAGTTACGTTTTTTGATCTCCTATGGACATACAGACGAAAAACGAAGCATTTTTCGGCAAACGTTTATTAGACTTTCTCCTTCAGTTTTGTGATTAGAATCATTTCCCACTGCATGACACCATGTTTTTAAAACAACCTGTATATTATTTTATTTTTCCGGCTGAAAATTGTTTACACGTTTTCCGGAACCAAAGATTACTAAAGGGATTGAATTCTCAGCTTCCACTGCTACTTGTCTATACAAAGATCTTCTTCAACTTCTCGTTCCCTTAATACAGTCTGAATTTCTTCTACCAGGTGATACGTGGTCTTCCTCTTTCCCTTCTTCCTGGTGGGTCCATTCCATGACTTTTCTTGACGATCTTTCCAGTGCCATTCTTTTTGTGTGTCCATACCATTGTAATGTTTGTGTGTGGATAAAATCAACAATTGAATTTTTCACATTCATTCTGTCTGTAGTGACTTCATTTGTAATTTTCTCACGTCTGGATACTCTTGCAGATCGTCTCCAAAAGATCATCTCTGCAGTCATTAATTTTGTTCTTGTGTGTTTATTAGTGGTCCAAACTTCTGAGAACTATTTTAGTTTTCGATATTGAATTGTTATAGTAGTATTGTATAGCTTTTATAATAACCGGGTTGATACTAGTTTTTGTTAAAGCTGTCCACAGATTGGCTAACGGTACATTGTCATAGGCTTTTTTAATGTCAGTAAAAACTAAATTAAGAGTCATTGTATTGGTATCCGCGTCACAATTATTATAATTAAAATTTAAAGTTTTTACCTTAATCCGTCTATGTGACCGCTTAATTTTGTCTGCTTTGTCTTCTTACGCGTTTCGGATTATGTTAATCCGTAAATGTTAAGCGTACGTCGCTGTGTTTGTGGAATGTATACTTAAATGTCTTTTAGTGTAACTTTTAATGTTTTAACGAAGTTTTAACCGACGAATTTTTTAATCTCTGATGATGTATTAACATAATCCGAAACGCGTAAGAAG
Organism: Magicicada septendecula; assembly: GCA_034769895.1. Lineage (NCBI taxonomy): Eukaryota > Metazoa > Arthropoda > Insecta > Hemiptera > Cicadidae > Magicicada > Magicicada septendecula. The sequence goes on along the minus strand of CM068367.1, from coordinate 1,417,500,895 downwards.
ACAAAGAAGACAAAATTAAGCAGTCAAATAGACGGATTAAGGTAAAAATTTTAAATTTTAATTATAAATTAAGAGGTTGCGATCGAACTGTTTTCTTTTCAATTGTTCGATGTAAGGAGAAAATATGATCTACAGTTGATCTACCAACTCTGAAACCTGCTTGTTCTTCAGCTTCCATTTCCTTATACTCAGCTTCTAAAAAATGTTTAAGTACTCTTCCATAAAGCCTGCTTAGCGTGCCAGTAACTGTTATGATTCTATAATCTGTATATGCTGGTTAAATATTTAGTATGTGAGGTGTTTGGTTTAGTGCATTAGTGTGTTGCAGAACAGAGAATTGTCACCATCAATTGTAGGTATGTATGCGATAATGGGAGTTTACTGTCTGCTAGCACCTTATCACCTTTACTGTCCACGTGTCCGTGCCTTGCGGCGACATTCCTACCGTCTGAGCTACGCAAATTTATAGCCGGTAGTTAACATACATTTAGACGGGAGGCGTCTATGCTGCAAGTACTTGTGTATAATGTGATATGTGGACCTAATTGGAATAATTTAGTAGTAGCCCATTGCTGTCACAGCATCTTGCACGCTAATAGAACAACATTACTAGCTTAAACAACTCTCCGAATTTTAAAGTATTTTTAGTAACGTTGATGTTATTTAGTAAACAAAGAAAACGCGGGCGCGCGCGTATGTGTTTGTGTGTGCATTTAATCTTAGATCTATTTAATTTTTAGATTAAAGCATCTCAGTCTTCTCTCTTACTCTTCAATGCACAAAATAAATTCAATTTCATGTCTTCAACTATTCGGGCCACGGATTCCAAACGAGCCATTCTCCTGTTATTTTTCCCTTGTGTTTTCATAACAAATATTTTCAAATTCATTGTGCCAAAGTAGATCCCAAATAAGTTAGGTCCAGTTTTAAAAACGCTTTTAAAAGATCATGATATTACATGGACGCATAAGAAACATTTTGTAAAGTATTCTTCTTCTTCTTCTTCTTCTTCTTCTTCTTCTTCTTCTTCTTCTTATTTTTTTTTTTTATTTTATTGAATGCATTCAAAACGTTTAAACAAGTGTATAACAATTAGTGTTAATAATAACTCTTATTGTTTCTATTTTCTATACGAATATATTTTACGTAATTTTGTTATACGATTTTGATCCCAGACATGTAGACTAAACATTTTTTAGAAATTACTAAACACAAATATTATAAATTAAAATAAAATAAATTATTATTTTAAATAAATATTATAAACTGTTGCACACCATTATAGGATAATTTTCCGATTAACGTTTTCAAGCTTCACAGCTCATGATCAGATCGGAAATATGCAATAATGAACCGAGACAATGTCTTTATACCTTCATTTGCCCCACAGCACGTACAAATTTTCGTAAACAAGCCTTAAGGTAAACGCCCTTACCTTCTTGCTATTAACGTACCGGCGGGTTTAGTAAAAATTACCGTCACGGGTTCCGATACAAAAAAAAAACGGAAAATTTTTCTATAGTGGTGTGCAACTGTGTTACTTCTCTTTTATGATTAGCCTGTTACCACTAACACAACTTTAATAATTAAATACAAATATTATAAAATATTTCTCCATAACATTTAACGCTGTGACAATAATATTTTTATAGAATTTTTGTGAACTTTTCTTGTCGAGTAAAAAAAAAAATTATTTTAATAGTTTTTACATTCTACGAGTCTTATAGGTCTAGAATATTAACGTGAAACGACATCGTAAAATATATTACAAAGAAGCAAGGTCTGGTGTCATTTTGAATTATATGTATATAGAAGAATGGCGGGGGGGAGGCGGGGAGCGAGTGAGAGAGTAAGTGTGTATATTTTCAAGAGTGATAAAAACCGTAAAGTGAAAGCCCAAAAGTCTGCTGCTCTGCCGTAACGCGATACTTGGACCGAGGCGCGACCGGAGCTCCTGCTGGCGGCCGTAAATCATGAAACACGAGGCGCGAACTCACGCTATTACTGCAGAGTATATATGTTTTACATATTTTTTTTTGTTTCGTACGCTTTCTGCTGTAAAATAATATAGTAGTATATTGGACTGCCCGTTACTTATATACTGATATACACTGTAAGCAATTTTATTCTAAAATATTAAGGCCAACTTTTTTGTAAGTGTCTGAGCCACTGTGGCCTACGTTTCGTTTAACTGGTTGCTCCCTTCTTCTCGTCTCTCCTCCTCCTCTCCCGCATCTCCTTCATTCTTGATACCGTTGAACAAAGTTTCGCTGGAGGTTAGCAGTATTTTAGGTAATCCAAGATACAACAAAGATCCTGGAAGTCCTATGTCGTTGACCATCCGCTGGCTCTTCCGCCATCAGGGACAGTTTCCCATCACAAGGGCAAATGGGTGCCCTAAATTCTATCCGCTCATCTGCCCTCCTAGGAAACAGTTGGCACTTAGTAGAGGGGGTCAACTTATACCGGGTGACACTCGGTCGCCAAAGAAGCCTCGTTGTAGAAAGAGGGGTCATATTAGGAAGTAGTATATTAAGATTCCAGTGTTGGGTATGATGGAAACAAGTATAGGCTATAAAGGCTAAAGATATTGGAAGAAGAAAGTTAAAAGAATGTTAGTCTAGAATGAAACATCTCAGAAATATAAAAAGTAAGACGAGTCAAATGACAGTGGATGTCGCATGCAATGGTGGGAATAATCGGGTGTTAAGTTTGTTTAATTTTTATGACAACACTACATGCCATTGGCATCAATATGCATGTATTTGTATTTGTATTTGTATTTTGGTGGGTTACAATGTATGTGTTTTTACCCACTTGCTCCGATAAGATATATGGCCCATTGTATAATCTAAAGAATTTGGCTGCTGTCTTATCCTCCCTGTGCCCTACATACAAAGCCCGCAAGAGTACTTTCTCGCCAGTTTTGAAAGTTACCAGCTTGTGATCAGCATTAAATTTCTCGGTCCTTTCTTCGGCACACTTTTTTATGCGTCTCCTGGCTTCTATCCTTTTTACCTCATTTAGAATAGGCAAATTCTGCGTTGCAATCCTCCTGATGCACCCATCCCAGACACGCTTTGGCATTGTTAGGCGTAAATCTCGTAGTGTCATTGTAATTCCCGTTCATGGACGCCTCGAAAAACTCGAGATAATTCGGCCACCTACTTTGGTTGGTATTACAATAAGTACGAAACAGTCGAACTATCTCCCTGTTGACCCTTTCGGCGAGGTTGCCTTGTGGTCTCCGGATCGCTGTCAACACCGTCTGTATATTGTGTTTTTCCAATTCGGACTGCCACTTCCTATTGGTGAATTGCTTACCCTGGTCAGATAGAATTTTTTTCACAGGACCATATTTTGGAATGTATATATTCAACACAACATTTAATACAGCCGTCGTGGTGGGTCGTCCAATTGCATACAAACTTACGTGTTTAGAAAACGCATCCGTGCATACTACCAGGTTCTTTATACCCCTCGATGCACGTGGTAGCGGACCTAAAAAACCAATACATACTAGATCGTTTTTGTTTTTAGTAATGATCTTCCCCATTTCCACATTGGTATGTTGAGTTGGGTACTTCGCTGTCTGGCATATGTGACAGGTTCGTAAAATAGATTTAACCTTCCCCTAAGGTTAAATTCCTAAGGAATTCCATAACTTCTCCCTACTTCTCTAAATTTTTATGGTTTTCACGAATGTCATGAAGTGCTTTATGCAGGGTTTCAAGTGAGTAAGAGTTAATCTCCGTCTTCCTAACATACGTTCTCGGCATCTGCAATGGAAAAGTAAGAGAAATATAATATTCAGTACTTAGCACTGAATCGTGTGGGGGGAATCATGAGCACCACCGCGCACAGTTACCCGATCATGTACATAGAAATGTATTGCTCTACCCTATCAAATTGATTGGCTAACATCTAAATTATTACGCATGTAGATGTTAATAAAGAGTCATAGATTATAAATATGAATAGCTAAAGTGATTAAAAATATTGTGGAAGGCATACCTTCCAATTTTCCAAGGAAGTCAAATAACAACAGTACACACACATAACAATAATACAGCACTAATGGTCACAACAATAGGTTTGGCGGGAAGCCACTGCGGTGGGGTAGTTTATTTGTCTACCGCTAGGTTTCAGCACCAACTGGAGACGTCTATGGCCGTTAGAAATTTCGTTATAATGATGCGCACAGTTCCTCCACTCTCCCATACTGTTCTTCGATGATGGGGGGACACCTACTTAGAATATCGGCTGTTTTATTTTCACTGGCTTTACAATACTTTATACTAAAATCGTATTCTTGGATCGCCATGATCCAACGCGATATACGCGCATTGGCAAGTTTACATTTCAGCATGAAAGATAAAGCCTGATTGTCTGATAGAATTTCAAAGTGTTGACCGACAAGGTAATATCTAAACTTACTTATACAATAAAAAATCGCAAGAATATCCGTCTCCGATGTATAGTCGGCATTGAATATATCGTATAAAGTTAAGTTCATAACCGGTGAACCGCTTTGGTTTAAGTAGGAAATGTCATTTTATGTATCATATAATATAACTAAATTTATTTTTATACAGTTAGCGGAAGACAGAGAGAGAGAGAGAGAGAGAGAGAGAGAGAGAGAGAGAGTGAGCGGGTCGTTGACCCATGGTGTTTCTGAGTACTGAATTTAGAATTCACATTTAGATATATAATTAGAAATTTTGAATATGAGGCTAAATGAAGATAGTTTTTTCTCCAAAAATATGTTTGCTATTTTAAACTGTATAAATTAATGTCGTCAGCTTCAGAAATTATAAAAACAAAAACACATTCATTTTTTCTAACTATAAATCAAGTGCCACAAAAGTTTAAAGTTGAGTTTTCTGTAGATTTCGCAGTCTGAAATTATAAACACGATTCGACTCTCTTGAACACAGAACTGTGTGAAACTATAAACTATTGGATTATAAAGATCTCCGACTATATTAATAACAGTTAAAGAGTATAGATTCTGAAATAGATATGCAGACATTCCACAACAATCAGCAATAAGAAAACTGCTTTGTTGTAAATAAAATTGGGATGTGCGTAGTCTATAAACAGTAAGAATAATCATTAACGTCCTGAGATTGATAGTCACAAATTTTTTTTGACACTTCTGTGGAAAACTGAGTACATAGCGCAACAGTGTCAGTGTAAAACATTTCCAGAACTCATTAAGTCACTTTATCGTTATCGGTGTTTACCTGTGGCGCCACAAAGACAATTAGTTTTCCTGTATCCTGGTTTCTTTCACACCAACCCAGTCCAGTCCCGTCACGTCCAGTCGCGTCAAACGCTCCTAGATTCACCCGACGACTGGTTCAGTACTGTTTTAAAGCGAGACGCATTAAATTCTTTCATACCGAGTAAGTCCTGACGAATCCAGTCCAGGCCAGTCACGTCAGTTGACTCAGCCGGTTGAATTTTCGTCAGTGCTCGTGCGTCTTGTAATCGCTTTACACGCTGCTGTTTTGTCTGACGTTCTGTTCTTGCAAAATTCCTGCCAAATACGCGGTGGATATTGAAAAGTTAATTATTTTAGTGAGAAATAATAGTGAGATAACAGTGATATTAACAGTCAGTCACAGTTGCCTTAAAATTCTGATAATAATTCAAGCGTTCTTCTTAATAAAAACATTTATAACTAATGTAAAATTTTTGTCTTACCAATTTTTTCAATACTTTTCTAATAATTCTAAATAAATTTACGAAATTTTCTATTTAATATTGTTATTTATTTTGAACCTTTTCTTTATTTTATAGCAAAACTGTATCTTGCGTGCATGGCTCAGTACAATGAAAAATTGAGAAAATTTGTAATTAACGTATAAAATAATTATTTACAAAAATTAATGTCTAATACAGTATTAATAAAGTCTATCAGAACTGCAACATCTACGATTTAACAAACTATTTCTGCAAATTAACGAGTGTGATCTTTTTATAATATATTTTGTACACATAACTAAAAAATATGTTACGACGGTCTACTCGATCGTCGTAGGTACAGTGGAAACAAAATACAGTACAAGACACCAATTAAGTCACTAATCACCAGCTTTAATTTTTACCGTTAAACAGTTCGTAATTACCAACACAGTCTACTTCAACAAATCAAATAGAAATTGTTGACACGCAATAAAATGTCACTAATATTAAACACAATTGTATTACAATTATACCGCCCGATTAATAAACGCAACACTTCACTAATAACTACTTGAACGTACACAGTAATAACTCGAACCGCTTTGTAAATATATCGCACTAATACTGAAACTTAAGGCCGCTCCCGCCATGTATTTATACCTGCGCTCACAGACCAGAATGTTCCTAATTGCGTCTTAGCGCTCGTGTGAACTACGTAATTAACTGCGGCCTTGACACAGTCCGCGCGGCTGGCGACTTCGAGAAACCTCTCGAAAATGCTTCGACAAGCACGTACGTCACACGCGTTACATCGAGATTCTTCTTGCACATTCGACAAACACGTAGATTGTTCTGTGATGTCGTAACAATATTAATAATCGTTCTGCTGGTTAAATAGCTCGGCTGTAATTCGTATTTTGAATTAATATTGTATCGTGTTGCAAATTTGTTAAATTGAGAAAATTATTCACGATCATACGAAAAAAGTTATAAAATTTTGTTTAGTCGTTCATTAAATCTGGAGAAATATGGTTAAGTGATCCAAACGTATTCTCTTTAAATTTATAGGATGCACCAATAGTTTCCTTTCTTTTTTTTTCTCCCTTCTACGAATGGTATACGAACAATAGTAAAATTAACAACATCCAGTTAACGGATTAAAATAGGAGTGAATACTTGTGTCACAAGCCAGTACCGTCAAAGACTGGTTTGATGTGAAATCCCTTGACTGGACAGGGCGGGACTGGAATTAACTGACTGGGTTGGTGAGAAAGTAGCCTAGGGAACAGGAATTTCAATTGCTGTGTAGGGCTACTACTACTAATACTACTACTACTGATAATTTGGCTCTACTGTTTAGGGGAATAACTGCTGTCAGATTACAAAATATTCAGTGTGAATTACATACATATATGTTTTAGTCAGACAGAAACTCTAGATGTGAACGCAGTCGCGCAACGCCACGCGCGCGCGCACACACACACAGGACGAAGTTTAAGCCTTCGTATTACATGATTTATGGCCGACAGCTCACCCTACCACCGCCGAGTAGACTGTACTAAAGCAAAGGCCAAAACATAATATTTCGTTAAATTTAACAGTTTTTTTTTTTGTACCAAACACATTCGTCCTTGTGCATATACAACTCAAGGTGATATTCTTATTAAAGCACTTACTTTTTTTTATGTTTTACGCTAACGGTTTATCATTGTATTATTACAACGGTCTCACGGATTGTCGTATTGTACTGTGAAGACAAAATACAGACACCAATGAAGTCACTAATTACCAGCTTCAATTAGTCACAAATAACAATTTGAAATCAACAAAGTACTCTTATACAATAATTCACGTTAAGTTTGGCCTCACGTAATAATAATGTCAACTATTAGAGTTCTGCCAACATGCCCCTGTTCTGTTAATCTATGTTTGTTGAAGTCTTAAACAATTTTTTCCTACCAACTTTTAAACATTTTAACGTTTCCATCATGTATTTACCAGTGGCGAAGTTACATGGAGGCAATTGAGGCAATGCCTACCCTAAAAAATTCTGTAGAATAAAAATTATAAATACGTATGAACTACATAACGTAAAGATTATACATTGTTACCGCGACTGTCGAATTTATTAGGCCGAAACGTGCTTTACTGAGCGACCGCTAGATGGTGAGAGGTGAGACTCGCCATAGCTCGTTTAAAGCGAATGAGGCAACCTGAACTTGCCTCAGCGTTTTTTGTATACATCGTATGTAAGCAATGTGCCGGAGTCATAGGGAAGTGAAGGGAGGGGGGATTGTCCCGTGCTGTACACATAGAGGGTTGAGGCATGCCTCACTTCTGTGGTCCAAAAATTCAAGTTAAAACGCTGTGTTGTTTATAAGTGTGTTTATTTTATGCGGTTATTAAAAGTGTCCCTGTTATTCCGCTGAACTAACAGACGATCAAGATTGTTATTTGAATTATTTGTAACATTAAATATATATATAGAAACTAATCAAGTTTAAAAATTTGAAGTTCAATCAGTTGTATTATTGTGTATGACTAATACAAGGACTGTTCAATAGAAACACGTATAGAGGTGTAAAGCATTTTTCATTCAACGATTTTAAAAGAAGTCTCCATTAACATTAAGATATGAGTTCCACTGTTGCACCAACATATAGATTCCCTGCTAGTAAAATTCTTACGGCTGTTTGTGGAACCATTCGCTTACAGCAAACTCTACCTTAGCGTTCGATTTGAACCACCATCCTTTTAGTGATTCCTTAAAAAAAAATTAAGATAAGATTTTTGCCTACCCATTCATTAACTACTAGCTTCGCCACTGGTATTTACCCATGTAAAAGTCTAAAAGCTCTTTCATATATCACTTGTATATTAAAATGCTATAACATTTTTCGTGACGTATTTGAATGAAATAAGATTCAGAACCTTACTGCATACTTTCACACAAAATCACCGCAAGAACTACAATGATATGATTGTCGTCCATCTATACGTTAGGCAATTTTCCATTCATTTTTTATTTAGTGTTACGACGGTCTAACTGATTGTCGTGTGGTACAGTGGAACACGAAATACAAGACACCAACGAAATCACTAATAACCATCACAATTAATACGTTGATGATGTATTAGTAGTTTGGGAAGGAAGCATAGAAGAAGTGCATGAGTTTATAAATGAGGTAAGTAATAAGGATAAAAACTTACAATTTAAAGAAGAGATAGGAGGTAAGAAAATAAATTACTTAGATTTAAACATAGAAATTAAACATAATGAGAAACTACAGTTTGGGATATTTAGGAAAGGGGAAGGGACATTTGAATTATAGCTTGTTGTGTGTGAGCAGGGTGGGGTGAGATGGGGTGAAGGGTTTGTTTTCACATAATGTCTTTCAATTCCGATCTGACGATGAGCTGTGGAGCTTGAAAGCGCTAATCGGGATAATTTTTATATAGTGGTGTGCAACAGTGATCATTCGGCTTGCGATTTCAACCACTAACACAACTTTCTTCATTACACAACATTCTTCATTAAATTAATAGTTTGTAATCAACAAGATAGTGTCTTACAACAATTCAAGTAAAAATTGTTCACACTCAACAATAATATCAGTTACAAAGAATTTCGGACTAATCAGAACACAACAACACTTCGCTACAGACACTCGATCCGCGCTAAAGAAATCGCTCAACACCACTGAACTCATAAGCCGGCTGGTATGATTTTTTTTTTGGTAGGTAGCGTATGCCGTCTAGAAAATCTTCTATTATCAATGTGCACGCCACTTAATGCTGACGCTAATGCGTATCTCTAGTGGCATCTTGAAGAATCTAGAAGAAACTTAAACGCGGCCTTGACTGAAGCAATACCTGCCAGACTACGGGGGGCCGGGTCGGGGACGCTCCCGGCTATTGTACGCGGTTCGACACGATTCTCGTTACAATATTTTCCATAAGTAGTTTTCACATTTTCTTTGTAATGTCGAATATAAAAATATTTCTTCCTCCTGTAAGTCTCCATATTAATTTCGTTATTAGCTTTACAGTAGTAAAGTTGATCATCATCACTACAAAATTTTTAATTATTCTTCATCAGTTTGTGTCTACACGTAGAAAACTCTTCACTGTGACCACACTTAGGTCATGAAGCCTTCAATAATCCAAAAATTAATAATTGTTTCCACTAAATGGTAATACCATTGTTTTATGTCTACAAGATAATTGTGTAGCTTACTGCGAACTCTGTTTAAAGGGACAACAAAGCTTCATCTTGTTCATGTTAACAAAGATTGTTAACTAAGTCTGAAGTATCAAGTTTGAATAAAGATATAACAAGTTTGTTTATACCAGTAAACAAAGTTAGTTTATAACAAGGTCAGATGGTATTACGAACTGAAGACATATCCCCCGGCTCTCAGAACAAAATGAATGAGCAAACTGAAGAAAAACATATTGTGAAATATTCTTGTGAACTATTTAACTAGTTCATGTGGTACAGACACACACAGTAATCATGAGTGTATGTGTGTGTGGGTGTGTGTTTGTTTGTTTGTTTGTTTGTTTGTTTGTTTGTTTGTTTGTTTGTGTGTGTGTGTGTGTGTGTGTGTGTGTGAGAGAGAGAGAGAGAGAGAGAGAGAGAGAGAGAGAGAGAGAGAGAGAGAGAGAGAGAGAGAGAGAGAGAGAAAGGGATGTGATATATAAGGGAAAATAAACTGTTTTAATTCTTAAAATATTTTGTTATGTTTAGAACGTAATAGCACCCGATTTCCATGACGATGGAAAATTCACTAATTAAAAATTCAGTCAAACATTTGTTGGTAATAGTTCCGAATGACAACCTGAGCTATGGCAGCCACAAAACTTACTTAGACGTTTGCAAAAGAAGGATAGGCTTCTTTTGTGTTTCTGCGTAACCTACAGACCAAACTATGTGTAGACGTAAAAAATTCGCACTTTTTATTTGCAAGTTGCCAAAAAAATGCATAATTACTTATAGCAATACAGCAGCAGTGAAACACAATATTGATTCGAGTTGGTTGATTTTCCATGTGATCTATACAAAAACCGAGTATTAGTGGAAAACGGGTTCTGTCACAAAAAAGGGAGACTTATAGGCCTATAGTAACAGGCTTTACTTTGAGTTTTTTATTTACGTGGATTTGATCAAAATCGAGAAACGTCAGTGGTTAGGTTTGTTTGCATGTTAACTTAGCAACGTTAATTTTAGCTTACTTATGTCAAAAAAACTACCTTATTTACCGCGTGCGCAGCTAAATTAGACGTGGATTCCACTTAGAAAGTGGAAAAACCGCGTTTTACATTATGGTATCTTCTAACATTATTGTATGCAATCCCATAATTGTATTTTGTAAATTTTTCGCAAAAAAAAATGTACGGATTTTTTGCGTCCGCGCCTAGTCAAAAATTTAATCAAATTAAGAAGGCTGAGGATGGGAACAATAGGTTTCACGAAACATGTTCCAAATAAGGAAAAAACATCTTGAGGTAAAGTTATTATAAATATTAAATATATTATATATGCGTCACGAAATATACAGCAAAAAGTGTTTGAATATATGTACATAAACTATACTGACAGAAATGCAATTCTAAGCGCGCAAACAGACACACACTTTAATAGCTGTGTAGACGAGGCTTTAAGTCTGTTAATTGACAATTTGTAAGCACTAAAAAAGAGCTCCGTCTCGGCTACAGTAACCCACAGAGTAAAAATAAATATTTTATGGTTTGCACCTAACAGTTTTTTTTTTTTACTAAAATACAAGTGTATAGTCTTTATATACATTTAAGTCGTAATTCAGAGTGACATTTCTTAGAACTCTACTTGCCAAAATATTGTACCTTCTTTATATTAAGATAAGTAGGTAGCAAGCGATGGCTCAAGTCTAAAGACATAAATAGCATTATACGTATCAATTACAGAGTTTTCTTGAGACATTTCGTTAAAACTTTTATTAACATTTAGTCGCAGAAGCAAAACGTTATTATCGAAAGTGATGATTATCGTTTAAAGCAAGCCATTGTGATCAGTTCCATTATGAATTTCAGGCCACCGCTTTAAAAATGTTACTATTTTACCAAGAAATGACTTATTTGTATAATTGTAAATCATTTACAAAAAAACTTCGTCTCTCCTTTAGATATTTAAACATTTTATTATTTTTTTTATTTTATTTTTTTTATTGAAACTGGTCTAAAAGACCAACCATCAATTTACATCTAATGTTATAATTTAAGTTACTTATACAGTCACCCACTGGTGTACTATATATTACTTTCTAGATTTCTGCACACACTGCACTACACTAATTCAAAAGTTTTAGTTCTCTTCAGCCTTCTCACTGTATTGGTGTTGTCAAGCAGTTGAATAGCTTCTACATTGATATGCTGGTGTAGTCTAGATTCGTGCTTTGCAGCAAACCTTTTAATTTCACTGGCAACATCAGGGATCCTAAGGTCTCGATGTATATCACTATTTCTGATGTACCATGGAGCACTTACCATGTTCCATAGCACTCTATTCTGGAAGGTTTGAATACATGTAATGTTCGTTTCTTTCGCACAATCCCACAGTTGAATTCCATAAAGCCAAACTGGTTTCAGAATTTGGTTATATATCAAAATTTTGTTGTGTATTGACAACTGAGAATTTCGTCCCAAGAGCCAATACAGTTGTCTATATTTGTGACCAAGCTCCGCCCTTTTTTTTCTGATGTGCTCCTTCCATCGTAGCTTTGTATCTAGGGTCATCCCCAAATATTTGGCAGTGTTTGCGCATGGTACTACAACACCATTTAAGGTAACTGGAAGACTGTTCTGTATCCTTTTGTTTGTAAAATTGATATGGACAGATTTCAGTTCATTAAGCTTAATTTTCCATTTCCCAGTCCACTGCTGTATCTGATCACTAGCATCTTGAAGCATGTTGGTAGCTTCACCTAAGGTCGAACCAATCGCCATTATAGCTGTGTCGTCAGCGAAAGTAGCAACAGTCACATTCTCCGGCTGTGGCAGATCACATGTAAACAACAAGTAGAGGATGGGCCCCAAAACACTCCCTTGGGGCACACCTGCCCTCACTTCTCTTAGCTCAGAATACTCATCTTCCTGTTTGACTCTAAATAATCTTTCCGATATATATGATTTTAACACGTCAGCATATTGTTTTGGTAGCATTTTATTAAGTTTATGTATTAAACCTGTATGCCAAACTTTATCAAAGGCCTGAGCCACATCGAGGAAGATTGTCGAGCAGATTAGTTTTTACTATTTCTTTTATGAATTTGCTAACTGCTATAATTTTTTATTGTTCGACTAAGCTTTTCGTCATTACTGACATCTTCAGGTCTTAAACAACCAAGACACCAGGTCTAGGTTGTTGTTTAAACAAACACCAGGTCTAGGTTGTTTAAGACCTGAAGATGTCAGTAATGACGAAAAGCTTAGTCGAACAATAAAAAATTATAGCAGTTAGCAAATTCATAAAAGAAATAGTAAGGATGGCTGCTAATTTAAACAATACGAAGATTAGTTTTTTTTCTAGTGCTTTTTCTATTGTGTCTGTTATTCTATGTACTTGGTCTATTGTGGAATGTTTTTGTCTGAACCCGAATTGATGATTTGGTATCAGCTTTTTTCTCTCTATTACTCGATTTAGCCTTTGCAACAGACGTTTTTCAAAAAGCTTTGATATAGTTGGCAACAGTGATATGGGCCGATATGATTTGGCCTCATTTGGGGGTTTGCCTGGTTTACGTAGCATAATAACTTCTGCCACCTTCCAGACACTAGGAACATGCTTTAGCCTAAGTGCCGCATTGAATAAATATGTAAGCATAACAATCCCTTTCTTAGGTAACTGCTTTAAGATCTCACCTGTAATGAGGTCAAAGCCAGGTGATTTTCGGGGGTTCAAGTTTATCTTGATCTCCTTAGCTACCTCTTTTGGAGTGACCAGTTGAATGTCCTCCTCTTCATGATTTGTGTCTTCATCTAACTCTGTATCAGACTGGGTATTGTTTGGCTTAAAAATGTCAGCTAGATGTTCAGCAAACGCTTCAGCTTTTTCTTTATTATCTCTAGCCCATGTACCGTCGCTTTTTCTAATAGGTGGTACTTGAGTGACCGACCTTCAAGTTTCCTCGTTGCTTTCCACAACGAGTACTCTGTATCTGCATCTGCTGTTAGATTTTCCAAATAGGAAGCTATTGATGCTTCTTTTAACTTCTGTATTACACGCTTTAGTTGTTGCGATTTGTTGTTAAGTACAGTTTTATCATTTGGGTCACGAGTCTGTTGCCATTTTATTCTAGCTCGCCTCTTTTCTTTGACAAGTTCTCTGATCTCTCTAGGATAGTTGTTACCAACAACTCCATGGGTGATTTCTCTCGTATTGTTCCAGGCTGTAGTTTGAATATTATAATTAAACTTCTCGGCTTCTATTTCTAATTGCTGCTTAGTTCTCAGCTGAACATTTAAGTTGTATCTTGCCTTCAAGTTCTAATTTGAAGCTTTCCCAATCAGTAGTTTTGTTAACTAAGCTTGGTTTGTTTACTTTTTTTATTATCCTTTCACTCAGCGTCAGGACTACTGCCGAATGATCAGAGTCAAGATCAAAATTCTCCTCGATATCAATAAAGTTCTGCGAGACCCTCCTTGATATGAAGAAATCTAAGAGATCTGGAATGTTATTAGGATCTGTAGGCCAGTAAGTAGGCTTGCCTGTACTGTGGAAGCTACAACCTGTTTCTTGTATTGCTTTATTAAGCTCGCTACCTTTAGTTGTTGTTAATCTGGATCCCCAATCTACATGTTTGGCATTGTAGTCTCCACCTACAATGAATCTCTCACCTAGGTGTAATATAAATTTCTTGTAATCTAACTCCTTTAGGTTGTGTCTTGGAGGACAGTATATCGCACCAACGATTAGTTTTTGCTTGGTGGATTTGATTCCAACTACAGTGAGTTGGATTTCTGCAGTCTGAAGGTGACACTCCTCATAGTGGTTAATCTTATTCTTAATAATAATAGCACTACCTCCTTTGGCTTTATTATCCGGATGAATTGTTTGATATACCTGGTATCCATTTATTTTTAAGCATGACTGATTTGTTAAGTGTGTCTCTGATACTAGACATATATCAATGTCTTGTGCCTTGAGGAATAACTCTATTTCTTGCTTTCTGTTCTGGATACCGTTGGCATTCCAGGTAGCTATCCTTAGGTCTTTCTGGTCCATTGATTAGTTCTCTGTGGGATTGTGCCCGGATTTCTGGCTTCTAATCTATCTAGTCTATCCATGACTATTTTCATCATGTCCATCATATTCTGCATCATTTGCACCATTGATGAATCATCATTTTGAACTAAAGTCTTGTTAGCTTTAACTGCTTGAGAAAAGGACATTTCACTATTGATTTTATTAGCTGTGAAAGTTCTTGGTTGAGGTTATTTAGGTCGTCTCTCACTTATTAAATTATTGCGTCTTATTTGAAGTTCACGTGCAACCAAACACCCCCTGTAGCTAGCACGATGTGCTTCTGCACAATTTGAACACTTTGCTGGCACATCTCGTTCTTGCTGGCAATCGATAGTCCTGTGATTGCCTACACATTTTACACACATAGGTCCATGTTGGCAATACTTATGAGTGTGACCATATCTTTGACACCTTTTACACTGTGGTATCAGTTTGTTACTCCTGAGAGCTTCAATTTTTATTTTCATATGACAAATATTGAATATCAAATATTTTTTTTATATCCTCTGATCTATCAAACTTTAGCATTAATAATGGCTAATGTATGATTTATTTTATTATTAACTTAGATTTTATATATATTGCGACAACACAAATAACTTAACTATTGGCGCATCGGATATGGTAGTGCGTGTGTATTAATGTAAAAGTCTATATTGGAGGGTTTAAGATTATTTATTGCACACAAAACATATGAAATTGTTTATGCGATATATTTGACAAGAATAATAATGATAGTGTTTTCAAATATAGTCTTTTTAAATGTTAAATAGTGTTCATATATGAGTTGTGGTGCATTACATATACGATGATTTCCACGGCAATGTTGAGGGGGAGGGGCTTCGTTGTAGTGGGGTCGTCAGGCGTGGCGTACGATGACAGATGGTTGACCCTGGTGATGATCACAGCTGGGCTGGTGTCCTGAAGTTCCCACGTTGACACTGACGATTCGCACTCAAACAATGGTTCTAGAGGTACTGTTACTGGAATTTTATACAGTATTTAGAATTCACAAGTATCTCAGGTCACAGTGGGTATTAACTAGAAACGGTATATTAGACTTATACATATCCGGACTCTTCAAGTGTTCACGCCTAACACTAGGTCTACCACGGTCAGCAGACCTCCCCAAGCGGAAATCTTCCACTCACGCTGAAACTACTGATGATAATATTTTTACCAATAAGTAAATTACAGAATACTTCTGGTACTATAGACTACCTCATATAGTATAACCCAGTTTAAGATCACTTTTATACACGTTATGTTTCGATAACAATAACGTGTGTGAAGATGAATTAAATAAACACTTCTAAGAGTTCGCACCTGTTACTACCGACAAAAAAACTTAACAGATTCTCGCAAGCGAAAAATCTTGCACAAGAATTGCACGTTCCGTTCGTGACAGCTAGATGAGAAGAACTGCCCGTGCAGCCACAGGCTGAAGAAAATTCCGACTGCCTTCGAGCTTCTTATTGGTGGAAGGAAGTCACATGGTTATTTTGCACACGACACTACAGTGGTTTCATGCCGTAAAGTGCAAAGAATTTGCAAGGGCATGCATGGATGGTTATCTATGAATGCCTTATCTCACGCAGAAATGCGTTTTAGAACGAGTTTTATATTTTAAAGAAATCATATTTTAACGTCATTTCATGATCAGGAAATATAGGGAAACTGTACCTAATATAATAGTTTATGTCCAGTTCAAGTGTCAATACGATTCGATACTTATATCACGCACGGCGGGGAAACGTTTATCACACGCGCACATTTCCACTGACACAGTACATGAATAAATAGCACATAAAATAATACACAGTTTGACTTATCCTAATTCCTTATCAGTTCTAAAATACAAAACTTATAGCAAAAAAACCAAATCTAACAAAATACCATTTGAAACTTGAATGTTTATCGTCTGTGTATTTACACAAGCCTGCACTGCTTATCAGGATCCTGTGTTTCATTGCAAAATATATATATATATATCTCGTTCTGCTGGAGAACGACGTTGGACGTTGGACTGTGGACATATCCAGGACCACGCCAAGCCAGGAGTAACGGAAACCCAACTCTGGACAACGCTGGACCCCGTCAATAAGTCGTAAGATCATCAAAACTCGAGGTGACATGCACAATGCATTTATAAATGTTTTTTTAAAGAGCTCATAAAGACTATATAAAGAGACAATAAATTAAAACAAAGAAGATTATAATTAGAAATAATATAATAGAGTCTTAGATAAACATTTAGTCGTAAGAATGAGCGATCGCATATATAGAGAAATATAGAAAACAATAGAGTTTAAATTTGAGATAGTATATTTGTTTATCAAAGTAAACAATTGAAATGATTTGATATTTGCATTTTGTAGAAAAGAATAATTTAAATTTTGAATATAAAATAAATGCCAGTCTAAGAGAAATTGATACAATTTTAAATTTATTTTTTTTTAAACATTGGTATAGACTGAGCAAACTGAGGTCAGATCTGAGTTAATAATTCAATTAAAATTCCATTAAATTTTATTTTGTTTTAGTAAATCAAATTAAATAAATGTCTAGATTAAGATTGTTAACATGTCTAGACGTAAGAGTGTTTTAAATGTGTGTAACACCGTATAGTTTAAGAGATAAACACTTAATAATGAGTGATATCTTGATCGAAGATTATTAACAATGTTTTATTATTTATAATGCTTGATAAAACAATAAATATGAATTTTTAAATACTCACAAATCTAATAATCTTATTACAGTTACACCTGGTATCGTTATACAACCTGCATAAATTACAGTATATCGAGTTTATTTTATGTATCGTTGTATAATTTTGGCGATCCAAAATCGTGGGGCAATTCACAAAATAAATTATAACAAATAAAGTTGTATTGTATTATTATTGTTGTATATATATATATATATATTCTTTGTATATCTTTACACTTTCCTGTTTGATCTCATTAATCTTCTCTACGTCGATTTAATGTCTACTAAATAACTTGGCTGACCTTCTTATCTGCAAATCTTGTTCAAATCTGACTGATAAAATTTTTGTTTCTATGTAGAGTTAGAATCAGAGCAGGATAGAAAATCAGATGCTAAATTCTATATTAGTAATCAATATTTTGTAATGTCGTTCTTGTGTTTGTTGTAAATTTTTACTTTTTTACAGATTTTTACCATTTTATCGCTTACAAATTTTTCCTAATGTTCGGTTCATTTTCTATTGTTGGATACCATCCCGTGCAAGATATCTTACTTGTGTGTGTGTGTGTGTGTGTGTGTGTGTGTGTGTGTGTGTGTGTGTGTGTGAGAGAGAGAGAGAGAGAGAGAGATTAAATGCGTGAGTTTGAATTCCATTTTATTTTTTAATTTGTTAATTTTATAATAATGACACTACTATTAATTGAAATAAAAATAAAATTGTGAACAATATAATGTTCGTAAATTTATTCATAAAGGTATGCTTATTAAAAATAGTGTTTTTAATATAAAATACATATTGGTTATCCCGATATACAGATATTCAGAAAAATTTAATTCTCTATCAGCAGTGAGTTATGGGTTTAATAATGCTGTCGAAAAACAATTTGATAACGCTTGAGGCTGATAATTTATTGAAATTTTATAGCGAAGTTACATTATTATTAAAATAATTATTATTTTATTATATAGAAATCTGAATTTCGATTTGGCAAGTGTATATTTTACAAGTAGCATTTTATAAATTTTTGCAGTAAAATAAACAAATTAATATACGATAGCCTATACAACATTTTACGGAAACACACTTTTGTGAGTACACTACATAAGCACTTCTTAAAATTGCAATGTGGTAAAAACAAACAAACTAATATTAAATTTAGTTTAATTTATACTCATATTTCAACAGATGTATATACATTTCGAAATTATGTTATCTTATGTTAATATTTAATTGTTTCTCGAACCGTTTTTAACAAATTACATTTAAACATGGGCCACAAATGAAGATCTCCTGCAAAGGATGCTCCACTCCTTAAATAACATCGCGAAAGAATTTAGTATGAAAATATCTGACAAGAAACAAGAGGTATGGCTTTTAAAAGAACATGGTCAGTTAGATCTAAAATTGTTTTGGATTGTGAAATTATAGAGCTCGTCTCAGAATTTCACTTTTCTGCTGTAAGCTCTCATATAAAAACCAAGAAGATATCAGTGGAAAAATTAATAAATTTAACCAGATAACAAGAACTCTTCGACGTGCTCTAAAACACAAGGCAATAAAAGAGTCCATAATAGAATTATACAAATCCATGGCAGTTGATACCCTTACTTATGGCTTAGAAACTTGGATAATGTCTGCTAGAAAAATATCAAGAATTCAGGCTGCGGAAACGAGATTTTTGCGTTCCATAATTGGGTAGACAAAATTTGATATAAAAAATAAACAATCAGATAAAAGAGGAACTGAAAGCTGAATAAGTAAACGGAATCATCAGTAAGTAAAGAGAAAACAGGAAACAAAATATTAACCGAAAGGGCAGTGACAGATTCCCCAGGGTAGCCTTACTGTATCAACCGAAAGGGAAGAGAAACTTGTGAAGACCCAAGAAGAGATGGTTCGACCAGGTTGTAGGCGGAACAGACTAAACTGTCTAAGCTGTGAAGAAGAAGAAGAAGAAGAAGAAGAAGAAGAAGAAGAAGAAGAAGAAGAAGAAGAAGAAGAAGAAGAAGAAGAACAACAACAACAACAAGAACCAGAAGAACAAGAACAAGAACAAGAACAAGAACAACAAGAACAAGAACAAGAAGAACGTGACTTAAGGGACAGATTGGAAACATGCAAAGGAATTAACGTCTAACGCCACTGTTACGTTATGATCACAACAGAAAGTAATGAAACGTTAGAAGGTTGACAATAAGAAATGTTTTACGTTTATCTTCTTATTTTTTTTTTTTGAAGCAGTGAGGAGTGTTTCAATTCGGAATTGCGACCGTGTTGTTTCCGTGGTGTAGCGGTTATCACGTCGGCCTAACACGCAGAAGGTCCCCAGTTCGACCCTGGACGGAAACAATTGGGTACATTTTTATATTAATGACGTTTCTAGTATCATTTGATTAAAACATTTTGACAAGGTGCAATTTATTTGGCAACCTGGGAGAAATATAAACATTATTTATATTTGTATGTATGTTTAAAAAGTCCAGTGCAGTATCACAGAAACATGTAAGCATTTTCACATATGGTTTGTATTGTTAACTGTGTTTATTTTAATAGCACTTTGCTTCCTTGTTGACAAAATATTTGTCCAGTTTTAAATTCCACAGAATACACTACACCCTCTAAGCCGTGAAGAAAAAGAAGAAGATATTTAAACATGATAACAAGGAAGATAAAGTCTGAATATCATGAATCTGATAAAATCTGAAGAACGGCGAGCCCTTAGAATTATATTCCACCGTCCCCACCCCCAACTCGTACCAGCAACAGACCTTTAAATGCTTTGAATACCCTCTTCCCGGACCTCGACTCCGTCCTGACCAAGTTAAATATTAATATATCAAGAATTCAAGCACTCGACCTCCATTCAAACCAACGCAGCCTCCTTAAACCGTCCCACCAAAAACACGAAACGCCCACGTTGTCAGGTATAATTGAGGCGAATCAGTGAAATGACTGTAAAAGAATCTTATAATAAAATATAAGACCAAGTATAACAACGATTTACAAGCAAAATAACAGGGAAGATAAGAGATAATTTATTAAAACATAAGGAAAATATACAATAAGTGCAGTACTATTTAAAAGTGCTTTTGATTTACCAGTCTCGAAAAAAAAACTGTCGTTTAAAATCTGAAGATGGTGGAGACACCGATAGGTCTCGTCAAGAACGAAGTTTTAGCAGTGTGGCAATAAGTAGTGACAAAGTTGGTGGAAAGTTATTTAGTATAATTAAAAAAGCATGGAAGACATCTTGACTAAAGCTGAAGTTCTATCAGATAAGGGTATCTTATAACAAATATAAAAAAGAAGGTAGTTAAAATTAATTAAATCTTACATCGAGGAGATATGAGAGGGCGTAGTCACATTTACGATTCAAATTCTCGTTTTTCCAAACATTATATACCTTAATTAGTCCTATAGCATGTGGTAGCTCTAATTATTCACTTTTGTGCCCGCGTGTTTTAATAGCAAGCGTGTTATCAAACTTCAAAAATGAACCATCACCGAGTTGGCACACACTTGAAGCATACCAAACTACTCGATAAATACTCAATGTAACCGGTAAGTGCGTACCTTCTAATAATAATAACTAATATTAACGCTCCTGTAATTCAGTATTTACTTATCAACTCCGTCGTTGGTAACTTAATCCAAACAGAGCCAACTAAGCTTGGTATTGTTGCTGTTAGCAAGTATCAGTTGTCTGAGTGACTATGCCCCAGACATCAGTAGTTGATATCAAGTTTGCTGTAGAACTATACGATAGCAGTGGGAGCAGAGAGAGAGAGAGAGAGAGAGAGAGAGAGAGAGAGAGAGAGAGAGAGAGAGAGAGAGAGAGAGAGAGAGAGAGAGACAAAATCCAGGTTGTTCTTGTTTAGTTTGTTGAATAAATGAAGCTAAACATAATTGTTTCTTCTTCTTCTTCTTCTTCTTCTTCTTCTTCTTCTTCTTCTTCTTCTTCTTCTTCTTCTTTTCAAGGATTAGCCTTCCAGTGTGTTCTTTCTTCACAGCCACCGTCTCGTTCTCCAAGAGGCTTACACTGGATTACCTTTTAGGGTATTCTCGAGTTTTCGAGTCACCCATTCTATTTATGTGTTGTATCTAGTTTTCTTCATTTTGATTAATTTTATCGTTTACCGAGTAAACGTTCAGCTTTTACCTTATGTCTGCATTTTTTATGTGATCTCTTAAAGTGCATCCTTCGATTCTCCTTAAGAATTTCATTTCAGCAGCTTGAATTAGATTTTCTCTGATTTTGGATGAGTGTCACGATTCATTCCCGTACATCAATACTGGTGCCGACATTAGTTTATGAAATTTCAACTCTGTATCTTTTCGTACTTTCTTTCCCAGAGTCTTATGAATTGTGCCACACATTCTCTGGTATCTGTTTCTTTTATTATCAACATCGTCTTCATATTTATAGATTATGTCGCACCCTAGACCACTGTAGTGGGATATCTGTCCTATAACTGCATTGTCTATTACTATTTTGAAGCACACTTGGTAATTCTCCTTTAAAAGCCAGTCTTTGTTTTGGAAATATTTAAATTATATTCACAGTAAATTTTACTGGAATATTACACTGTTCTGCTGTATTGTTTCTTTATTTCATAATTCTCTATTTAAAAGAGAGGCCAAGGAAATTTAGTCTTTTAGTATTATTAAAATTGGAAACTATCGGGCTGTTTGGTGTGGTTGATTGCTTACAACTTGGAAACTATCGGCCTCTTTGGTGTGGTTGATTGCTTACAACTTGGAAACTATCGGGCTGTTTGGTGTGGTTGATTGCTTACAACTTGGTAACTATCGGGCTGTTTGGTGTGGTTGATTGCTTACAACTTGGAAACTATCGGGCTGTTTGGTGTGGATGATTGCTTACAACTTGGAAACTATCGGGCTGTTTGGTGTGGTTGATTGCTTACAACTTGGAAACTATCGGGCTGTTTGGTGTGGTTGATTGCTTACAACTTGGAAACTGTCGGGCTGTTTGGTGTGTTTGATTGCTTACAACTTGGTAACTATCGGGCTGTTTAAGTGTGGTTGATTGCTTACAACTTGGAAACTGTCGGGCTGTTTGGTGTGGTTGATTGCTTACAATTTGGTAACTATCGGGCTGTTTGGTGTGGTTGATTGCTTACAACTTGGAAACTATCGGGCTGTTTGGTGTGGTTGATTGCTTACAACTTGGAAACTGTCGGGCTGTTTGGTGTGGTTGATTGCTTACAACTTGGAAATTATCGGGCTGTTTGGTGTGGTTGATTGCTTACAACTTGGAAACTGTCGGGCTGTTTGGTGTGGTTGATTGCTTACAACTTGGTAACTATCGGGCTGTTTGGTGTGGTTGATTGCTTACAACTTGGAAACTATCGGGCTGTTTGGTGTGGATGATTGCTTACAACTTGGAAACTATCGGGCTGTTTGGTGTGGTTGATTGCTTACAACTTGGAAACTATCGGGCTGTTTGGTGTGGTTGATTGCTTACAACTTGGAAACTGTCGGGCTGTTTGGTGTGTTTGATTGCTTACAACTTGGTAACTATCGGGCTGTTTAAGTGTGGTTGATTGCTTACAACTTGGAAACTGTCGGGCTGTTTGGTGTGGTTGATTGCTTACAATTTGGTAACTATCGGGCTGTTTGGTGTGGTTGATTGCTTACAACTTGGAAACTGTCGGGCTGTTTGGTGTGGTTGATTGCTTACAACTTGGTAACTTTCGGGCTGTTTGGTGTGGTTGATTGCTTACAACTTGGTAACTATCGGGCTGTTTGGTGTGGTTGATTGCTTACAACTTGGAAACTATCGGGCTGTTTGGTGTGGTTGATTGCTTACAACTTGGAAACTGTCGGGCTGTTTGGTGTGGTTGATTGCGTACAACTTGGTAACTATCGGGCTGTTTGGTGTTGTTGATTGCTTACAACTTGGAAACTATCGGGCTGTTTGGTGTTGTTGATTGCTTACAACTTGGAAACTATCGGGCTGTTTGGTGTGGTTGACTGCTTACAACTTAGAAACTGTCGGGCTGTTTGGTGTGGTTGATTGCTTACAACTTGGTTTATATTTATTTTCTGAGCTTTTCGGCCAGCCACCGAAAACCTTCTTCAGTAGAAACGCGTTGAACAAAGGATGGCGGGCCAAATACACGGCAAGCAGAGACACACGCAGATCTGTTTGCTCATACCTATGCTTGAGTTGCGTTCGACAAACGTTTACAAAAAAATTGAAACCCGTTGTATTTTCATATTTTATGTTACACCCCAGAATTGAAAAGGCAAGAGATTATTGTACACTAGAATGAGCAGTTTATTCAAAAGTGACGATTTAATAATAAACACAAACATGAGACTTTTACGCTGCTACGTATTCTCGGTCATCTTATACGGTGTAGAATCTTGGACTTTGACTGAACCCACAAATAAAAAGTTTACAGGCATTGCACAAATGCAGTGCACAGAGAATGGCATTGAAAATGCTTCAATAAATCTATATATATATATATATATATATATATATATATATATATATTTATGTTCATTCACCAATCAAAGAATTCATTCTTCATTCACCAATCAATGAAATCATTCTTCATTTACCAATGTACAGATTATAAGTTAAATGTAGTCGCATTCATAAGCGAAGTTTCATATGTGCACTACGTTATTGACAACAAAGAAGTAGTTTCTATGGAAACTTACCGTTTCCCACTTTCGATCAGCACCCGCGATCGGCCGCAAATGTGCGACCCGTCCTTATAAACATTTTCAATGTTAAAACTGGAATATTTCTAATTGTGGCTTTACCGTAGAATACTGCGCATTTCATGGACATCGCATATAACTAATGTTAAAGTTCTTAGAAATATCAAGAAAGAAAGGGAAGTTATTAACACAGTAAAGAAAAGAAAGCTTCAGTATCTGGGACATCTCATGAGAAATGAACAGAGATTTTACTCAATTCAGTGCATACTACAGGGAAAAGTATTTGGAAAGAGAGGAGTTGGGCGATTGAGAATATCATGGCTGAGAAATTTGAGGACCTGGTTTGGCATGAATACCTACAACTGACTCATCCCGTGCAGCAGTACAGAAAGTTAAAATAGTCTGTATGATATCCAACATCCGAAGCGGATAGGAACTATCAGAAGAAGAAGAAGATGTTACACCCAAGACGTCAACCTCGATATGAACTTTTTTATGAATTCCGCACTTTATATTTAATTTTAGTTTCTCTGTTGAGAGTTCGTAACAACAATAAATCATGTCTTGAGCTCATAACAGAGTTAAAGAACTTCTTTTACAACTAAGTTTGTGTAATACTTGTGTAAATGATCTTACATTACCCCGTATCTCTTATAAACGTTTTACTTTGGACTAAGAAAACTTTGTTAACAAGAACAAGACGGTGATTCCTTGGTTGTTTACTCTTCCGTCAGCAGTAATCATGTTAATAAATAACACAGTGCACAAAGTTGGGTAATAAACGTAGTTTAGCTTATTTTATTAGTTTGCTTGCTTATGTAATCTTTTGTACGTAGAATTATGCAATCTGTTAATACATAACAATAAGCATAACTGTTTACGGAATACATGGCATGAAGAGAACTAGTCCACTGAGTAGTTCTCTATATGACTATTTTAAAAGTAACACATTATGTACAATATATTTAGAGTGTTAAGGTTTAAGTAAGTCCAGCGGAAATGTTATCTTTAAGCGTTTTGTCTGTAGGCTGTTGTCTAGTAGATTTATGGCTAAAGGATTTGTGTGCTCTTCAAACCGGTTCACATATCTTTCGCTGAACATCGCAATGGTTTCACTGACTGATGGCAGGTCCAGGCGCGTCGGTTATGGTACGCAGCACCTTGGTCAGAAACCTTTCCATTATGGCGATATTGGATTTATGTAGATGCAGTTCACCAAACCTGTAAGCCGTATGTCCACACAGGCTTGAAGACAGTGTTGTACACCAACAGCTTGTTTCGCATTGACAGGAAGCTTATATCTTCTTTTAATAGTTCCTATCCGTTTCGGACGTTGGATATCATACAGACTATTTTAACTTTCTGTACTGCTGCACGGAATAAGTCAGTTGTAGTTATGCCAAACCAGGTCCTTATATTTTTCAGCCATGATATTCTCGGTCGCCCAACTCCTCACTTTCCAAGTAGTTTTCCATACTCGTAGTATGGACTGCAATAAGTAAGATGTCTGTTCATTTCTCATGGGATGACCCAGATACTAAAGTTTTCTTATGTTTACTGTGTTGATAACTTCACTTTAAGCTTATATAGACCTAATACGTTTTGTTTTCTACAAATTTCTAAACTGAACAAAGTAAGTAAACAAACGAATTAATTAATTTCGATCTATCTTACTCTTTCCTTGCAGTATATATACAATTCTTGTCATGCAGGCATTGGTTTACTTTTATTGTAAGTTTGTAAGATTGTAAATTACTAAGTCACTTTATTTCATTACTTAATTTATAAAAATACAGTGTATTCCGGTTAACGGGGCCACTGATTACTAGAGCCAGTAGCTTTATTGGGCCAATACTCAAAATACAAAAACAAAACAGGGTTGCACATAGAAAGTTTCTTCGCTTAATAGGTCCGGACCTCTGGTTATTCGGTCCAGTAATGGTTCATATGTTCTCTTCTCAAATAGAAGTAATGAGCCATTTTTTATGAGGTCGTAATTTATACGAGTAGACTAGTGAGTAGTGAGAGCGACAAACCAGTAACGAGACAGAACATTGTTACGAATCACGATATTAATTGATGACTCGTTGGGCTCTTGGTGAAACATATTAATGCAAAGGTTTTGTAAAAATATATAAACACTTGGTACGTTTCACAGTTTTTGTTTAACTCTGAAAGTTGTTTCAGCTTATTAAGCTGTTGTCAAAGAGATCAGTGAACAACTAAACTAAGAATGTTAAGGTGGTGAACATATGTTTAGTGCGTGTATCCGGACATGTGTGGGTGGGGTGTGATGATTGATGGGGGTTGGAGAAGCAAAGGGAAGGTTAAGTGTCTGCAAAAACTAAATATATTCTGAATGCAAAATATAAAAATTAACTAAACTAAATACTACTACTACTACTACTCTCCAGCACTACAGCCCATGTTGAGCCTTGGCTTCCGCTACGACCCGCCTCCACTCATCTCTGTCCATTGCCTTCAGTCTCCAGTTCCTAATGCCCATCTTTCTCAGATCTTCTTCCACATCCTGCTGCCATCTTCTCGAGGTCTGCCTCTTAATACTGTCCCACCCCGAAGATCCGAATGGGGGACTGTTTTACCTCCGGATATGTTTTGAGCATTAGGATCATTCATGATGTTTTCCTTCAACTTCTTCTTTCCCACTGACAAGTCGTTGGGTTTCTCTACAGTTATATTTTATGGTGTGGGTCGTAAGTTCCACGACCAACCCCCATCCTGGAGGACCAGGGACACTTCTGTCGGGGTTACCATACCTTAGCTGGTCTGTTCCAGTTAATTATTTCGGGCGCTGGAAACTTGCCCTTCATCCTCTCTCATGTTTGTTACATGGCGCACAAACAGGCACGCCATGCACCCAGGGGTCACGCGACTACAATTAGTCTTTGAGGACGTGAGAGTAGGATTTGTTGGCAGAGCTGAGTTCATCTAGAACCTCTGACTCTTTCGTCAGAAAACAGTGGGCGTTTCTCAGAGTTTTGTTGCTATCTGGGCAGCAGCAACCCAGATCGCCTGTGAGACCCTTTACCAACCTTTGACCCCCACTAAACTAAATAACAACTTTATTAAATATTCCAGGGTCTTCCACGATCTCTCGTCCCCACTGGCCTATATTCAAACGCTTGTTTAGGAATACGCGTGTGTACCCTGGTTCCACATGGGACTTCCAATTATGCCTGCATTCCTTTATTCTCTCCAGAACCGACTGTAACTTCAAGTCTTTCCTTATGTCGTCGTGTCGTGGACATTGTCTCAAACTACATCCCTTAAATTCTCTTAAAAATTTCATTTCCGAGGCCTGTATTTATGAAACATCTTTTTGCAAGAGAGTCCACGTTTTACATCCATACATTAAAGTCGGCGCATCCACACGACCTTATTGAACATTACCCGTGTCTCCCTCTGCGTTTTGTTATTTAGTAGTCTTATTGTTCCACAGGTATAACTAATAATTATAATTTCAAAAACTTAAAAATACACTTACAACTAAATTAAACATTATTTTAAAAAGTTATTAATTTTTCCATTTGCATGTAAAAGTGGATTTTAAGCAGCAGAGCGCTTTCAGCTGAAAGCTTTTAGAGATCGCATAAAATTACCTTATAATGTTTTTTTTAAACTTGTTGTAATCTATTTTAGAAAGTGCATCATCAGGTGTCGCTTTCTATGTACGCTGGAACGCGGGGAGCTTTGTGTTTAATATTAATGTTTGCAGTTCTTGCCCGCGTTGTTG
Organism: Magicicada septendecula; assembly: GCA_034769895.1. NCBI lineage: Eukaryota > Metazoa > Arthropoda > Insecta > Hemiptera > Cicadidae > Magicicada > Magicicada septendecula. The sequence continues at coordinate 1,417,472,758 of CM068367.1, read as the reverse complement.
TGCGTTCCATTTATGCATTAATTTTTAATTCACAGCTTTCAGCACGTAATACCTTGCATTTAACTTGCAAAATTAAAAAAAAACTATTATTTCGATAACAGTACAGTGATGAAAGAGAATTTTATGATTAAGTTATATACATGACATTACGTGATATGACATTACGTGATAAGGCTTTAAATCACAAAATTCTAGTTCAATGTCAATAGGTTGTTCTTCGGCTATCGTTTTTTATACTTCCTCACTGTGAAGAACGCGATTTGACAGATGTAGGCCTACGTACTTCTAAACATCGACGTCATTTTCCGAAGGAAATTACAAAAATGTCGCACATTTGAGAAGGGTTCCCAGGGAAGTAGCTTAAAAAAATCCGCTGTCTTTTCCTGTCTGATATGCAGTAAGGGATCTGCTTATAAATCACAAATTTCTAATTCATTGTCAATGGTTTGTCCTTCAGTGACAGTGTGAATAGGATCATTAAACAGCTACACACTGTTTATTTTTTTATTTAGTATTCTTGCATCTTATGTTTGTAACTCATCTTTAATTTCAATGTAATTCCAAAAAATCATGAATTTCATTATTTTGAAACTATTCTAATAGTTTCTGACAGCAAACATAATGTGCCAATTTATTCTGTCCGAAGAAGATACGAAAATTTTTAAAGTAATTATTATAAATTAATTCTTCTTCTTCTTCTTCTTCTTCTTCTTCTTCTTCTTCTTCTTCTTCTTCTTCTTCTTCTTCTTCTTCAAGAAGGATTAGGCCTTGGTGATCTGTTCCGGCTACATTAATAATGTAGATACTGATAATAATAATAATAATATAATGTATTGTTCTTTTGGGGGGGGGGTGTTTCTACCACTGCATCTCTGCGTTGCCACTATTAGAGTTCTCCTAAAGGATCCCTTTTTCCAGTCGCCTATCCAACCGCAAAGCAAACCACATGCGCTTCCCGGGGAAGAGCTCTTAAAAAATCCCCTCTCTCCATCCGCTGGATAACTCAGCGATCGGGGCTGGAGCCCTCTCCTCAAAAAAAGACAATAACGAGCTTATCCGTTGTATTATACAAAGATACGAATGTCCGTACAAAACGCAACGTTGCCCAGCGGGGACGTCGCGGAGGGGGACAAGCGAACGATGGGTGCCACACACCGCACTCGAATCAGGTATAGGCTCCGGCAGCTCAGGTTGCAAAGCCCCGAACTCTCGAGTCGCGCTTCCCAACGCTGGACGCACGCTTTATTCCGATATCAGCCCTGATACTACCGAAAATCGGATTTCTACCCGGTGCCCAGTAAGGCATCGCGCGCATGGGT